>OW387023.1:71433511-71559930 GCA_936439885.1 Nowickia ferox | reverse complement strand
TCAATGCCAATATCGCCCTCTACACCTAATCCTATTGTATGCATAGCTTCTGCTTTTAAATTTCTTTTTCCAACATATGTGCTTGCGAAATCATTTTCGCAAATATATAAATTTTTATTAAAATCATTTTCAGGATTTTGACATTTTTCTCTCCAAACTTGACCAAGAATCAAAACAGGTGCAGGAAATTTAAACATTTTCAATTTACTGCAACTCCTTTTCGATTTCCCACACTTCTTAATGCAGCATTTTATGCCACTGGGCAAAGCATTTTTTAGTTTTCGTCCGCTCATTGTGTTTCGCATTGACATCGCAAAATCAAGTGAAAACTCAGAAAAAAAATTCAATACAAAATAAATGATTAAACAGAATTCCGGCATAAACACATTTCCCATTCAAATTGACACAAAAAACCAGCCGCAGGAAGCAGTCGTGAGATAGAATCTATTTTATTTTAACAGCATTTTTTCTTATGCTCTCACATATAAGTACTGATTCTCTCAAAAATGTTACCATACTTCCAATAAATTTCATACATTTTGTAAATAAAATCATATGTTTTTGAAGCTTTGGCGCAAGGAAACTAAGAACAAATGAAAATCAAAAGAAACATTTAAAAGTGCAACTAAACTAATAAATTTGGAAATTAAAAAAATGACTGATATTATAGAAAAAATAATTGCAGAAGTACAAAAACCAGATTGCATATATAATTTGCAGTAGCCATTGTACAAAAAACTTTTATTTAAAGCAATATTTGTGGATAAAAAATTGGAAGGAAAGGTTGGTACCATTTGTGTTCATATTATTTTTTATTATTTTCAAAAGTGTAATTGTTATTATGGTTACTTTAGCGGATGATGCATGAAAGAAGTGGTAAAGTGTTCGGGACTCATACAAAAGATACAAGCGAAGAGAAAACCAACCATCTGGAAGTGAGACTGTGTTTTATAAACCATATAAATATGCTGGCTCTCTACGTTTTCTAGACGATATCCAAAGCTTTATTCACTGTTATATTTTTTATTTAATCCAGCACTGTATGTAATATAGCTGATTCACCATTAGATACGACAATTGATGATTCAAGTGATGCTGACACTAAATTGACTCCACCAAAGAGGAAAAAGAAACGTATTGATGTACAAAACCAAATGGAAAAACTTGTAAATACTGCAACAGAGTCTATTCATAACATAGCATCTCAAATAAAAGTAAACTCAACAGAACAGTTGTTTGAATCCTTAGCCAAAAAAGTGCAAGAAGCTGATTTAACAAAACAGCAAATTAATGAGATAGAAAGTGCTGTTTGTTCCTTTGTTTATTCAAAAATTTACGAATTTAACAAATAAATTATTTGATTATTATGATTAATTATGATCTAAAAAGCAACGTGACTGAAAGTGCCTTATGTTCCTTAATGATTACCAAATGAATTCAATCAATTAGTTATTTAATAAGTTTTTATTGGAAATCAAAAAGTACAAATGTTTTTTTTATAGCATATATATATATGTATATATGTATTAATTACTTTTTTATTTTTTACGTTACCTTAATATAAAACGCCCTAACTCAATATTTTTTTAAATTAAGATTTTTTGCATGTTTCGATAGATCAGCTTCTAATCTGTCTAAATATGCAAAAGGCCAGATTTGAAAAAAGTTATGAGTTTGGGCGATTCTATATTAAGGTAATGCTATATATGTATATATTTTAAATGAATAAATATAATTTGTTTCTTTGATATTAAAAGAGCTGTGTTATATTTGAAAACAGATAATTTTTTAATGTATGAATTTGGGTAAAAGCATCATGTGATGAATGATTTGATGGCAGCAATTCTATGTGAGTTAGCTCGTCAATGGTTTCATCAATACATTCTGGATTGAAGTATTGTGCGTCCTTATGGAAAATTAAAAAATTATGCAAGACGGCTGTTTCTAAAACTATTTTGTCAACATTTTTGGTGCTGCATTTATTGTAGTATGGAGAATTATTCACCGGTTTGCAGGTATTCCAAAAAAAATTTCAATTCTACTTCTAGCTTTCGACAACATTTTGTTAAAATTTCGTTTATCTTCAGTAAGGTGTTTCCCAGGGTATGGTCTCATAAATTTTTTTAAAATCGGGAAGGCATTATCTGCTAGAAAATAGTATGAGAGTACAATATTAGAATTTGTTAATGAATGCATTAATTTAATGGTGCATTAATTTCGTTCTTAAGAATTTTTTGCCCAAAAACACTTTCACGGAACACACCACTCCCCAAAGCTCCGATGTCCACATACGTAATAGAATAATCAGCACCACATGCAACCAACAAAACAATACTAAAGTATTTTTTATAGTTATAAAATAATTATCCACTTTTTTTTGGGCATTTCACACGAACATGCTTCCCGTCTATTTCGCCTAGGCAGTGAGGAAGCCCAGTTTGTTGAAAAATCGATAAAGAAATGGTTACCCAGTCTACCATGTTAGGATTTGCCAAATATACTTCCCGTAGATCGTCCCAGATGATTTGGCATGTTTCGTAAACAATTTCCCTTGCTGTAGAAAATCCTATTTTGTATGTCCAGGCTAGTAGAAGCTGCAACCGTGAGCCAGGTATCTACAATGATAACAAATGTATATTAAAATAATGCGAATATATGTATAAATACGGGTTTATGTACATATCTATGAAGTATATACATATATACAAGTCTTGATAAATAAATATATGCATGAACTTACAACAATGTGATGGCTGGACGTTGTTCAGGATCAATGGGTTTTCTTCTCGAAAACTTTTCTAATTTCGGTTTTAGCAAGGTCAGCAACACATTAAATTTGGAGACATTCATTCGTGTCGCCTTAAAAAAGTGTTCCTCGTCCTTGTCTTTAATTTGCTCTACGCAGCTTTTAAAAAAATCCCAGGGAATCTCTTGACAAATTAACTGGTCTTATCCACCATCTCCGGCAGCTTACCGTTTCAGATTCTTCACACGCCCTGTATATAGAAAACACACTCTCAACAATATTAATAATAATTTTTAGTATGGACAATGCGTTCGTTGTACTCATTTTTGTTTTTTTCACAAATGTAAAACACAGATTTATCTTTTAGCAAGAACTTAATTTTTTAATAGATTTTTGCACACATGAAATATAAAAACATTAAATGACAGTTCGTGAAACTGCATCCGTCATTTCAATTATCGGCCTGTTTTCTCTCAGAGTCGTTTTTGCTTGAAGTTGCGGACGTGTTCTGTTTCATCATTAATGTTTACAACGACAAGCTGTAGCAAGAACACGAAGCGCTGTCGCTGTAGCGAAGCGAAGAAAAGAGAGAGAGATAGAGAGTGTGATAAGAGCAAAGAATATAATGTGAGTGTTTGCTTGCGCTTTATACTTTAATTTTTTAACTCAGATTTGCATTCTATACTACTAATATTCTTTGATATCAGCAAAGAAGTGGAAAGAACAATTAGTTTCAAGTACAACGTAAGTATGCATGTTTATATGTTTACATGTAAATATGTTTATATATTTATATGTTTGTATGTTTGAATGTTTGTTCTCTTTATTGTGGACAAACATTCTTCACTTAAGAAACCATACAATAACCATTAAATTATGATTTTCTTAGGGGTTATGATAACTCCCTACCACTGAGATATTGTATTCTTATTATTTGTTGGAGATAAAGCCTCTTTTATGAAAATGTGTCAATGAGATGATTTAATTCCGTTTTGC
Organism: Nowickia ferox; assembly: GCA_936439885.1. NCBI lineage: Eukaryota > Metazoa > Arthropoda > Insecta > Diptera > Tachinidae > Nowickia > Nowickia ferox. Next base: position 71,556,188 of record OW387023.1, on the reverse strand, counting down.
GATGACCTTTAGAATGCATTCGAAGAAACAAATGCTAAAGAAAGCATAAAACACTATTCCATTTTGAACGAATTAATTTTTTTTGCTGAAGAAACCATTAATAAATGTATTATTTACCATGATATACATACTTAGATACAAACATACATGTAGGTATTACAAATATACTTATTTATATACATATATACATATGTAAGTACACATGTATGTATGTAATTTAACTAAGTTTTAGATCTTTAAAATAAGTGCAAAATGTCAATAAAACAAAATGTAAACAAAACATTTGTTCTGAAAACAGAATAACGTGAGTTCATATTCTCCGCTCATCATTTTTGTCCTCTACATATTAAAAAATATTTCTTTCATATACCACAACATACATATGTACATATGTATTTACATACACACAAAAAAGTAATATGAATAATTTTGTAATATAAATTAAAATATTTGTAATATCAATTCCAAAATTAATTAAATTTTCACCTATAAACAATTAGATAATATTAATCAAGTTTTTCCACTCAAATTAAAAAAAATTAATTAATACAATTAATATTTAATTGAATCAATTAAATTCTTAATTGAAAACATTAATTGGTGAATATTTTTTCTTGTGGAGTGAGTTATTTTTGATGCAAATTTAAAATGTTTGTTTTATTGGTTCAAATAAAAGAGGGTTTTTAAATTTTATTTGCTTTCCTGAGCTCAGCTAAGAGCTCTTAGGACTGTTGTTTAATGATTAATTGAGATTCTAAAACTAAATTACATCTGCTCATATACTAAATATGAGAATAATGCTTAACCTATCTTAACATAAGAGGGAAAAGAAAAGGTATATGCTTAATAGGCAAATTGTTCCCTTTTAGTTTCTCACGGTAGGCATGCGGCATATGTCTCATAAGTAATTTGTAAAACATATATTCTGTATTGTTTATATTTTTATATATAAACACATGTTGTTATTAAAGGGCCACTCAGACTATTATACATGTATAAAGACTTTTATCACACTTTACGAGAAAAAAATCTAAAGACATTTGTTTCGACTGTCAAAAAATCTAACGTAAAGTCACATTTTGTTTTCACACCTTCACACCTCATATTACAATTAAAACACAAGTAGAAAGCAAACAGCTGTGTAGAATTAACATGCCTACATTATTTGTTTACTTTCGGCGGCAGAGCAGTTTCGAGCAAGCTGTGGTCGTGCTGGCCTTTGAAAATAGACGGCGTTTAAAGCATTTGATGTAAATAAGATAAAGAAAATGAAAATACGACAGTTTTGTTAACTTTCAGGCATGCCTTACACGAAAAATTATTCAATAAGATAAGCGTATTCAATACTTATATCGGGTTTAAGACAAAGACATATAGCATAAACGGCGGTACGGCATCGGCGTCGAAACAGGCGACTTGTTAGTTTGGACTTTGTAATAATGCAACTCTGATCAGATGAAAAGTACAGGGTGGGCCAAAAGTTATCAGGGGGTTTAAAAGTTTAATAACTTTTTCGTTTATTAATTTTTTTTTTATTTTTTTCTCAGATTATATAATATGCAAAATGGAAATTTTTTTTACACTAAGTATGGAAAATAATGTCTCTTAAATGACCACCGTTTTCAGCTTCGCACTGATGGGCGATTATGATTATGAGTGATGAAGCTCATTTTGATTTGAATGGCTTTGTTAATAAGCAGAACTGTAGGTTCTGGGGTTCTGAAAATCCAAGAGCCATTCATAAACGCCAATTGCACCCCATTAGGTGTACAATATGGTGTGGCATCACATCTGAAAATATCATTGGGCCTTACTTCTTCGAGAATGAAGATGGAAGTGCTGTAACCGTAAATGGAGAGCGGTATCGGTTTATGATTGAAAATTTTTTACGTCTTGCTCTTGAAAACATACCTGGTATGTGGTTTCAGCAGGACGGACCCACTCCCCCACACTGCCCGAGACACAATGGCACTTTTAAGTCAAATTTTTGGAGAGCGAATAATTTCCAGAAATTCGGAAATAATTTGGCCCAGCGCGATCGCCAGTTTTGACAGCACCCGACTATTTTCTTTGGGGTTATTTGAAGTAGCGAGTGTATGTGAACAAGCCAGAGACAATCCTTGAACTCAAGGCAAACATTGTTGCAGAAATTCGAACGCTACAGCCACAAATTTTGAAAGATGTTATGGAAAATGCTCTAAAACGAGCTCATCAGTGCGAAGCTGAAAACGGTGGTGATTTAAAAGACATTATTTTCCATACTTAGTGTAAAAAAATTTCCATTTTGTATATTATATAATCTGAGAAAAAAAATATAAAAAAAATTAATAAACTAAAAAGTTATTAAACTTTTAAGCCCCATGGTAACTTTTGGCCCACCCTGTATTATCGTTTAGAAAATTTTCAAAAAATGGTTAAGCATTATGGGATGTCAAATTTTTGTCGTATTATTTACCATTCGTTATGACATTTTGCATTCACAACATCGCACTTGCACGTATTATTTGAATTTTTGACATGTATAAATACGAAGTATAATAGTCTGAGTGGCCCTTTAAATGTGATTTATTCAAGTGCCCTTGTGAGTGTCAAATGCCCGTTGCACAAAACACATATTTACGTTGCTATTTGTCAATACATTTATCTAACACTTCATGCAGCGGTATTTGCCGGAATGCATGAGTGTCAAATGTCCATTGCACAGAAATACTTTCCGTGCAACTGGACGCTATGTATGTTGTGGTCAAGTTGACTTTAAATGTTTACTATACAATGTTGGTCGTAGTGATAGTTAGACCACGCTACACCTCCACCTTTTATAAGAATGTTAATATAACGTTAGTTTTATGGACATTCTTTTACAGATAAAAATCTTACTGAAGTATAATTAAAAATTAATTACTTATTGTGAAATATTTAGTTTGATTGGTAGTGCACATACCCTTTTTAATTATTTAATATTATATAACTTAAGTCTATTCTTATGAACTATTTGTGTTTTATTTGTTTTCTTATCAGCTATAGTTATATTATTTCTTAAGTCTATTTTCTTAAACTTGTAAGGTCCTCGATATTGGGTTTCTAATTTATGACCTGCTTCATTTTTGAGTAAAACTAGATCTAATATTTTAAAGTTATAATCAAGTATATCCTTATCATAGTTTAATTTTTGCTTAAGTTTATTTTTATCTAATAATTGTCTAGCTCTCTTATATGCTATTTCTAACCTAAATTTTTTTTCTTTGGCATAGTCATCTATGTTATGTAGTGGTGCTACTTTATCTACATTGAATATCTGAAAATTATTAGGAGTTTTTGCAAAGACTAACTCATAAGGACAATAATTATGTATTGTTGAAGGTGTTGTATTAAAACAGTAAGTGAAATATTTTAGCCATAGAATTTTTATATTCTGTTCCCATTTCCGAAATGAACGTCTTCATTGGACCATAGGTAAGTATAACATTTTCAAATATCGCTTTAGCGATTGTTTTAGCGCTTTTGTCTCTTATTGGTATAGTAATTAAATATTTAGTTAAATCACATATTATTGTAATTGCGTATTCATTTCCAAATAATGATTTTGGGAATGGTCCTTTTGTGTCTACCACTACCGTATCAAAAGGTTTTGTTGGCGTTGGGGTCACAGTCATTAGACTTTTGTTATGTTTTAAAGTTTTAGTAGTTTGGCATTTATGACATGTTTTTACGTATTAAGATATGTCTTTGAACATATTTTTCCAATAGTAATATCTTTTTATTTTTTCTAATGTTCTATATAGTCCACAAAATGTCCTCTTCTATGGGATGATCGTCATATTTCATCATAATTTCAAGAATTGCCTTAGCATTCTTATTATTAATTTGGGTCACCTCATTTAGTAGCGCTACTTTAATTTTATTTAATATTTTATTGCCCACTTATAAATTATATATATTGTGTTTACCGGCCACTTTTTCGAGCCTAGAGAAAAATTGTCCTAAGTCAAAATTCTCGTTAGGAAACAAATCATTAATATGTATATATGTTACTATAGATTTTCCACGTTTGATATAACATCTTCCGGGGGAAATTTTTAGTTAATAGTATATTCTGACGTCAGTGTTTGTTAAAGGTACATATATACTGGGCTTATCATTATTCTTATCAAATTTATGCTGTTTATTTAGTGTATTCTTTTCTTGTATTGGTCATCGATCTAGTCGTGACTTTTAATATAGAAGAAATTTTATTATTCATGTCTTTTATGTCATTAATTGTAATACTTCAGCAACATAGTTATCTTTTCCCCTAAGATATTCTACTGTAAAATCATATTCTTCTAAATCGAGTCTAATTCTTGTTAATTTGGAGCTTGGGGTTTTCATTGAAAACAAATAAGAAAGTGGTCTATGATCAGTACGGACAAGAAAATGTTTTCCAATATATATGGTATGAAGTGGGTAATTGCCCAATGAATTGCAGTTAATTCTTGCTCAATTGTTGATTTGTTATTTTCTCCCTTTGTGAATGTTTTGGATGCATATGCAATAGGTAAATGTTTATTTTTGTATTCTTGTGTTAAAGCCGCTCCACATGCATGTTTCCTCGCATCTGTTGTAATACAAAATTCCTTGTTGAAATCAGGATATTGGACTAAGGTTGGACTCATTAATGCGTTTTTTAGGTATTTAAATGCAAAATCAAAATCTTTTGTCCATTCAAATGGTGTATTTTTCTTGGATAATTTTGTTAAATGTCTGGAGTATTCGGAACAATTTTTAATAAATCTTCGATAGTAGTTACAAAAAGCTACGAATCTTTTTTCACTGTCTGCGTCAGTTGGTGTTGGATAGTTTTCAATTATTGAATATTTACTATCGTCTGGTAATATTCCTTTATCTGTACATTTGTGACCAAGATATGTTACCTCTTTCATGAAGAATGAAAATTTTTCAGGATGTAATTTAAGATTATATTTTCGACATAGATCGAAAACGTTTTTCAATATGGCTAAATCATCCATATATAGAAATATTTGGTCTGATTTTAAACCACTGAAAGCAAGTGTCATCATTTGTTGAAAGGAATTGGGTGCTATTTTTAAACCATACGGTAATCTAGTAAATCTGTATGAACCGTCTGTAGAGTTTTTCTCTAAACTGATGTGGTGAAAACCTGTCATTAAGTCTAAACAGGAAACATATTTTGCTCTACCAAGTTGGGGTAAGATATCATCGATTCTGGGTAATAGGAATTTATCTGCAATTTTTATAAATAATTTTATAATTTATATGCATTTTTTACTTTATTGTCTGTAATCTATCTCCATCTTTTTTGGTTGGAGTTTGGACGTGATTTCCTTTGTACTACCAAGATTGGACTGTTGTATTCAGAACACAAAGTAGACCAGAGTTGTAGAAAGTGAAAAAGCTAAAATCCGCTGATTTGATCACTTTTAAAAAGGGACAAATATAGTTTGTTTGTTATTGAATATTATCAAATTCTTTTATCTAATAATAATAAACATTGACCTAAAGCTAAAAAAATTAGTTTAATTGAAGTTATTGAATATTTTTAGTACAATAATCAAAACAAACAACAGAAAATGTGTATTTAGTGAAATGAACAATTGAAAATTTTTACAAAATTAAATGAAAGATTTTGCAGTGTTGAACTAAACAAAACAATGTATTAAATATTATTAGTATTATAAAAGTGATTAAAATTAGTTTCCAAATGCTTACAAACTCAATTTTAAAAATTTTCCTTCAAAAATATTAATTTTTAACTTCAACTTGCAAAAAGCAAACAACGAATGAGACCACAAAGCATAAATTGAAAATACACTTGAGCACATGAACATTTGCACAAAATAAAATGGAGGAATTTGTGGTATTGAATTAAAAAACACAATGCGAAAAGGATTATTAGTATTAATAAAGTGATTAAAATTTGTTTTCGAATGATTAGAGACTTCGTTTTAAGTATTTTCGTTCGTAAATATTAATTTTTACCATTTATTTACAAAAGCGAGGCTGCAAATGAGACCACAAGCAATAAAATGTAATTACTTTAAAATAATACCACGCGAAAGAAAAAGTAAAGAGGATTTGATGACTGTGTGAGGGAGACCTCTAAAAACAAAATTATCTTCCGTCCTGTGTCCTGGTCTACTTTGTGATTCAGAATAGGAAGGTTCAATAATTTTATCGTCTATTAATTTTTTCATCTGTCTATCAATTTCTTCTTTATGAGTATGTGGTACACGATAGTTTTTAATGTATACTGGTTCTTTATCTTTTACTCTCAATTTTAGTTCATTATAATTATTAGTTGTTATTGTTTCTGATTCCAAACAGAAAATATCATCGTATGTTGAACATAGTTTCGTTAAGGTATTTTTAAATTGTTGTGGGAAGTTTTTCTTTGATAATTTCATAATCAGAGATGTTTTCGGTTTTTATGTTACTTTGTTTGATTTTAGTAATGGTGTTATTAGTGTTTAGGATACGAATAAATGCTTTGTCAGATTTAACTAATGTATTTGGTATAAAAACACCTGGTTCAATTTCTTGATTTGGAATTAATAGTTCATCATTTGAATTGTTAAAACTTACTTGCCTTACTATTTCACATCTTGTAGGTATATTAATTTCATTGCAGTTATTCGTAATCGGTATATCTATTGTATATGGTATATTAAATGGTCTAAGGATAAGGTAATCATTATCTTGGTTGAAATCCAGTATACAGTTATATTTTTTGATAAAATCCATGCCAACGATTCCATCGCAGGGTATCGCAAAATTATTATCTACCACCTGGAAGTAATGTATTAAAAATTTTTTAAATTTTAAATCGCAAAATGTATTTCCAATCGATTTGATATTACCCTGTCCTATTCCACTTAAAGTTGTTTTATTAGTGTTAATTTGGTTTAGTTTAAAGAATTTTGATTTTATTAAGGATATCTCTGCTCCCGTGTCTACTAAGAGTGTTAGTGTAGTGTTAGTATTGCCTAATTGGATATTTATAAAGAAGCTCAAGTTTAGATTTAGGTGGTAAATTTTTACTGATTTGATCATAGGGTAAATTCGGAATTTTCCGAATTGTTTTCATTTGATTCTGTTGCTCTTACGTAGTTATTATTCCTACGATTATTATTATTAAATCTTTGCCGATTTCTGTAATAATTGTTATTATTATTATTGTTATTATAGTCGTTGTGATTATTTCTACGTGGGTAATTATTTCTTCCACGTGATCATGTGTTATTACCACGGTAATTGTTTGCAGATTTGTGCTTTTGTTATTTCTTCCACGTGATCATGTGTTATTACCACGGTAATTGTTTGCAGATTTGTGCTTTTGTCCATAGTACAAAATGGTATTTTGTTGACCTGTGGCGTCTGTACAACTATTGACAAATTTACTTATTGCATCATTCATGTTATTAAATTGTCCTGCTTCCATGATAAATTTAACTATATCTATGGTGCAGTTTTTAGTAAGTGCTTTTACATCAACTTGTGTTGAGTATTTTGTTGCAAGTTCGCTTGTTCATCCATCTGATATATAGGGTGTTTTTTTAGAGGTATAGAACTTCGAATTGAAATAAAACACAAGAAAATCGTTTTAATGTCCATCAATTTGGCTTTATTGGAAGGATAATTTTATGCCATTAACGTTTAAATATGATTTCGGGCATGTGGCCGCCGCGGCTGGCTCGAATAAAGCCAATTCTACAGGTCCAATTTTCAACCACTTTTTCGAGCATATGGGGCCGTATGTTGGCAATAACGCCACGAATGTTGGCTTCCAAGTCCCCTAACGTTTCTGGTTTGTTGGCGTAGACGAGCGACTTCACATGTCCCCAAAGAAAATAATCCAATGGTGTCAAATCACACGATCTTGGTGGCCAATTGACCGGTTAACCGAATTAATTGCTCTGATGGACGATTATGTCGACCATAAAATGGACGGAGCTTGCGGTAAACTTCGCGAACTGAACCATTTTTTTCGAAATAAATTTGCACGATTTGCAAGCGTTGTTCTTTTGTCAACCTGTTCATGATAAAATGGCAAACCAAACTAAATATTAATCACTTGACAGCTGACAAAATGGCCGCCAGTTAAAAAAGTGATGCCAACTTAAAGTTCTATACCTCAATAAAAAACACCCTATATATGCTGTTTCCAATGATTTGGTAAGAAGTTCCATTTCATTACAATAAGCATTAGCCGTCTTATTGTTTTGCTTTATATTTAATATTTTTGCTGTTAATACTTCAACGGATTCACCTTTGACGGTATTTGTTAATTTGTTTATAATTTCTGAAATAGTTGACTCATTATTGATCAGATTTCTGGCGTTTCCTTTTAATTTTGTTTTTATTAGTGATACTGCAACTGCTTCGTGAGTACCTTTTATTGAATCTACTAAGGACAAGGAGTCAACAAAGGAGTGTAAATTTACTGATTTTTCATCAAAGTCTATAATCAGCTTAGAGGCTGTGTTTAAAAAGTCTACTACTGTTTGAGTCATGGTGGGTTCAGTTGTAGGCATTAATATATTATATACTACACTTTCGTGTAATGAATTTGGTAATTCAATTGCTATAGATTTTTTATCGGCCAATTTCGAAATTCTGTTTGTTAAGTCAGAGAAAAATGCGTCTGCTGCTCTTTGGTGAGCTACTGTAAGTCTATTGTAATAAACGTTAAATAAAACTCTTATTTCTTCTAATCTTTTAAAAATGTTCTGAAAATGGTGGTTAATTGTTTCGCTTTTAATTGGTCTATCAATATTGAGACACTTGTATGAACGTTCAAAATCTTCTTTAACACTTCTGGCTTTAGTAATTATTTCTTGCCATTCCATTGCCCATGTTCTTTTATATCTTATCTAAGTCATTTGCTTTACTGAAATACTTTTTTCTTAGAGCTCTTTTATGTGATAAATATATTTTAAGCAACAAGTTTATTGCTGAAATTATTACCAATATTAGCATCAGTATCCATAATGAATTTATTTCTGACTTGTGATCAATGATTTCTTTCCATATTAGTAATAACGTTAGCATTGGGTTTTTCCATTTTGGATTCAGTTTTACCCATATTGAAAAAACAAATTTAATAGCTCACCGCTCCAAAACAAAAAAATCAACAAAAATTCACCACTATGAAAATTTCCTCATGAGAAAGTTTATTGCTGAAATTATTACCAATATTAGCATTAGTATCCATAATGAATTTATTTCTGACTTGTGATCAATGATTTCTTTCCAAATCAGTAATAACGTTAGCATTGGGTTTTTCCATTTTGGATTCTGTTTTACCCATATTGAAAAAACAAATTTAACAGCTCACCGCTCCAAAACAAAAAAATCAAAAAAAATTCACCACTATAAAAATTTCCTCTTGTTTCTTGTTCAATTTTTGGTTTATTTATCACGTCGTCTTCTGTTAGAATTCCTTCCACACCTATTAATTCCCAAATCTGTTTTAAATACTTTATTCGCTCTTCCATAGTTAGCTCATTTTCTTTAATTTCCCATTGAACTGGGGCTTTAGCCCTACCTTTGAATTTCCTATTCATTTAAAAAAAAAATTTAAAAAATTTAAAATTAATTACAAAAATATTAATTTTATTATAAGAAAGAGAAAAAATATATATATATATATATATATCTTGTCAACGGCCGTTAATGCCTACTGACCTTAAAGTGCGCCGCAATTAGTGCACTTCTTTATTAATTGTTAGTTTTTTTATTTTCTTTTAATAGTTATTTGTTAATTTAAGTTGGATGAGCCGGTCCAGCTCATCAATTCTTGCCCACATCTTAGTCGAGTCGGGCCATGTTGGTGGGGGATTCCTCTTTACTTCACGGAAGAGAAGTGCTTTTTCTCTTTTTAGTCGGCAGAGGTATCCTGCATTTTAGCTTTTTCACTATTGGGATTGTTATTTGCTCCTCTTTCTTTCGCTATGTTCGTTTTTTATATTCCCGTTTTTTATGGTCCCGGTTTTCCCATGATTTGTTGCTGTCACAAATATAGGTGTTTTGCTGATGCCTTTGTCACATATGTAGTTGTTTCTCCCGTTCTACCACTATTTTCTGCTGCTGCTGCTAATGTTTAAGCAGATCTTGTTCGTGATGTTGTTGGTTCCCTTATTTCCTTGTGCCTTTTGGCCAGGCGGACATCTTCCACTGATCTTGTCGTCTCTTTTGCGTTTAGGCCAGGCAGACTTCCTTCTACTGACAGATCGTTTTTGGCTGGCCTTTCGGGACCCAAGAGTTTTCTTTCTTTTGCGCCCTAAGGTCGCAACTGACAAGATTTATTGTATTTAGCCAGTATATAAAATATAATTATTTTATTATTATGGGCAAAGCCACTTTTTCGTCAGCGATCAACTTCGCTTTGTCCAATGCCAACAAGTGATTCGTTAACATTACAGTTGCCTAGTACATCTTCATATAAGTCAGCGATATCATCCCCTTCGGGCTCGTGTTCATCACTTAACAAAGTTATCACTACAGATAACAGCAGTTCAAAATCCAAAGTCCAAGTCGGTATGGACAGATATATAACTGTGGTAAAGCGTGGCCGAAGCCCAAAATCTTCTAAAATTTCATCTGCTCCAAAAATGTCTAGGGATAACAGCGCGTCCTCTATTAATCGTCAAAATCGTTTTTCAATATTGCAAGACAATAACGAGAAGCCCGCTGCATCATCGCAAAAGTCTTTTAAGCCACCACCTATCTATCTGAGAGAAAAAAATTCTAACGCGCTTCTAAAAAAACTGCTGTCGGCCATTGGTGAAAATACTTTCCACATCATTCCAATTAAACGAGGTAATATTGATGAAACTAAAATCCAAATTTATGATGAAAAAAATTTCCGAAAAATTGTTAGCGAATTTGAAAAAAACAAAACAAATTTTTACACTTACCAACTTAAGAGTGCTAAAGGCCTACAGATAGTATTAAAGGGCATAGATTCATATGTTGACCCCGAAGAAGTAAAATGTGCACTTCTTGAAAAAGGATTTAAGGTTAAAAATGTTACCAATATAATTAACAGAGAAAAGGTCCCACAACCCCTATTTCGGGTTGAATTGGAGCCGAATGACATGCAGTTGAAAAAAAATGAAACGCATCCTATTTATAATGTAAAGTTTCTATTACACCGAAAAATCACAGTTGAAGAGCCACGTAAGCGTTCAGGTTCCGTACAGTGCCATAATTGCCAAGAATATGGCCATACAAAATCCTACTGCAATTTACCTACAGTTTGTGTTATCTGCGGTGAATTGCATGGTACTGCTAGCTGTACTAAGCCAAAAGAACAAGCAGAAAAAAAATGTAGTAATTGTGGAGGCAATCACACCGCTAACTACAGAGGATGCCCTGTGTATTCTTTCGTTAAACAGGCTATGGGTCAAAAACCTAAATTAGTTCCAGCTCAATCAACTAACGCTTACTCTGTCACTTTTCCTCCAATGAGCCAACCTAGTACTTCACGTGTATCGTATGCCGATGCTGTTAAAATAAATTCTATTCCCACGCAGAAAGTGTCCCCACCAAGTAATTCAACAAATGCGAACACAAGTTTTAATTTCAGTCGCCTTGAAACCACTATTGATAATCTGGTGCAAACTATAAACAATTTCACAACAAATATGACTAATATGATGCAAGAAATGCTTCGAATGCAGAATACTCTGCTTCAAGCATTAATTAACAAGCCATGAACACGTTAAAAATATGTTTCTGGAACGCAAACGGCATTCGCCAACACAAAAATGAGCTCGAGCACTTCCTTACGGAAAAAGATATTGATATAATGTTGGTCTCTGAGACTCATTTGACTTCGAGAAGCCTTTTCAAAATCAATGGCTACAACTTATATGATACAAAAGACCCTAGAGGAAGAGCATGCGGTGGATCGGCAATTCTAATAAAGTCAAGACTCAAGCACTATATTCTTGACAACGTTTGTGAAGAAAATCTACAAGCAACAAATATTTGCGTCGAAAATTTTTGTACAAATTTCGTTATATCATCAGTTTACTCCCCTCCCAGATTTTCAATCACTGAGGATCAATACGAGGATTTCTTCAAATCTCTTGGACCTTGTTTTGTAGCAGCTGGCGACTACAATGCAAAGCATACGTTCTGGGGTTCGCGTCTTATTACACCTAGAGGTAGAGCGTTGTTCACCACAATTTCAAAAATGGGTTTGGACGTCATTTCGAGTGGGCAGCCCACTTACTGGCCTACTGACATACAAAAAATTCCGGATGTTATAGATTTTGGCGTCATGAAAAATATTTCTAGAGATTTAGTTCATGTTGAAGCTTCTCTAGATCTATCCTCCGATCACTCTCCCACTATCGTTACAATATGTAATCCACTAAGAAGTGACTTACCTCATCCATATGTGAAGATGGTCAATCGTGTTAATTGGCTGAGATTCAAAAAATATCTTAGTAGTCATTGCACAGAAAACATAACGCTAAGTACATCCGATGATATTGAATCTAACATTGCGAATCTTAACGGAAATATTAAACAGGCTGCTGAACATGCTACTACCTCCCACCCGCAGACTGGGTTTAATAGAATTTATTCTACGGATATTGAACGTCTCGTAAGTGAAAAAAGAAGAGCTAGAAGGGAATGGCAGCAACACAGATCACCCCAACATAAAATCAGGTTTAAAGAGTGCACTAAACGACTCCAAGAGTTGCTTGCATCTGAAAAAACTGTATCTCTTAAAAATTATCTGGAAGGTCTTGATGTTACACCAGCATCTAATTATTCTTTGTGGCGCGCTGCGAGGAAGCTTAAAACACCCGTTGAGTTTAAACCACCCCTGCGCACTTCTACCGGAGGTTGGGCAAGAAACGATACTGAAAAAGGTAACATATTTGCTGAGCATTTAAAAACCGTATTTACCCCAAACACATGTATGGGTGTTGCTGATTTGCCATGTGTAGTTGCTCTACCCCCTCGTCCCTTAAAGTTTAAGATGCGTGATGTACAAAAACTAATTGCTGAACTCAACCCAAAAAAAGCTCCGGGTATTGATGAAATTAGTAATAAGATGCTGATGAAGTTGCCTCGTATTGCAATTAGAATTCTGCTATTCATTTTTAATGCCATTTTAAGACTGGAGTATTATCCACACAGCTGGAAGCTTGCCAAGGTCAAAATGATTCCAAAGCCGGGCAAAGATCTTACCAAGGCTGAGTCATACAGGCCAATAAGTTTACTGCCAACAATGTCAAAGCTCTTCGAAAAGTTACTCATGATCAAATTGTCCCCAATTCTAACTGATAATGCGTGCATACCGGATCATCAATTTGGTTTTAGAAGTCAGCATAGCACCATTGAACAAACGCATAGATTGGTTCAATTTATAGGAAGAACACTCGAAGAAAAGAAGTATTGTTCTGCCCTCTTTATTGATGTTTCTCAAGCATTTGATAAAGTGTGGCATAGAGGCCTAATTTTAAAATTGAAGACATATCTACCAATAAACATTGTTAATCTTCTGCAAAGTTATATTCTTGCTCGAAAGTTCACTGTTGTGGAAGGAGACTTCATGAGTGCGTCCGAATCAATCTCATCCGGTGTGCCACAGGGCAGCATACTGGGCCCAGTCTTGTATTTGATTTATACTTGTGATATGCCTTTGAGCAGCAATATCCATACATCTACATTTGCTGATGATACAGCCTGCCTTAGTATGCACGAAAACCCTCACGAGGCTTCCCGATACCTACAAGAACATATTACACAGCTGGAATTATGGTTAAACTTATGGAGAATTAAGGTAAACGAACAAAAGTGTTTTCAGGTAACATTTACTCTGCGAAAAGATACCTGTTCACCCATTCGAATTAATAATCAAGTTGTTCCTCAACATTCACATGTAAAATACCTTGGTATACACATTGACCGACGGATAACATGGAAACACCATATTGACTCTAAGCTAACACAAATGAAACTAAAATTAACTCAGTTACATTGGCTGATTGGTAGAAATTCAACCCTGAGTCTAGATTGCAAACTTTTGATATACAAGTCGCTTTTGAAACCTATATGGTGCTACGGAATTCAGCTATGGGGCACTGCTTCAGCTTCAAATGTAGAGAAAATCCAACGAAGACAAAACAAAATTTTACGGTTAATAACATCGGCTCCATGGTACATAAGAAACTCAAATTTACATCGTGATCTAAATATGCCACAAGTGACTGAAGAAATTGCAAAATACTCAGGCAAATATTTAACTAAACTCGAGTCACACCCTAATCCGCTTGCTCGAAATATCTTGAACTTTACCGGACACATCCGCTTAAAAAAGAGGGACACAAGGGCTCTAATACTTACCACACCAGATGAAACTGTTTGAAATTATTTTTTTATTTTTATTTTTTGCTTTGCACAACTCTTATGTATTATGAATTACTATCACTAAGTTTATGTCCGACACTGGTCGGGCCTAATAATTATATTTAGATTTAAGATTTGAATACTTATTGTTAGTTCATTTTTGAAGATACAATAAATAAATATATGTATGCATAAAAAAAAAAAAAATTATTATGGGTGCTGGATTCTAGCACTTTCAGGATCGCCATGTAAAATGTTTGTTTTATTGGTTCAAATAAAAGAAGGTTTTTAAATTTTATGTGCTTTCCTGAGCTCAGCTAAGAGCTCTTAGGACTGTTGTTTCATGATCAATTGAGATTCTAAAACTAAATTACATCTGGGTATATACTAGCTATGAGAGTAATGCTTAACCTATCTTAAGAGGGAAAAGAAAAGGTATATGCTTAATAGGCAAATTGTTCCCTTTTAGTTTCTCACGGTAGGCATGCGGCGTGTGTCTCATAAGTAATTTGTAAAACATATGTTCTGTATTTTTTATATTTATATATATAAACACATGTTGTTATTAAATGTGATTTATTCAAGTGCTCTATGCTGCGGCCCTTGTGAGTGTCAAATGCCCGTTGCACAAAACACATATTTACGTTGCTGTTTGTCAATACATTTATCTAACACTTCATGCAGCGGTATTTGCCCGAATGCATGAGTGTCAAATGTCCATTGCACAGAAATACTTTCAGTGCACCTGGATGCTATGTATGTTGCGGTCAAGTTGACTTTAAATGTTTACTATACAATGTTTGTCGTAGTGCAGTTAGAATGCGCTACAGTTTGTATTTTATAAGTACACAATAGAATTTTATAAAAACAATTTTACTCTAATTCAGTGCGAGTCACTATAGTTTAATTTTTAAAACAAAAAAACACATGATTTTACCCTACAATAACTCAAGCGGGCACATAATTTTACAACCAAAAATTTATGCCTTGCCAGAGCTACATATATGCTATTTCAACTTATACAAAATTATATTAGGTATTTATGTACCTACCAAAAACAAAAAAGTAGCTACATAGGTATATCCAACGCAGTAATTTTAAACGCAAATGCAAAATGTCCATGTGATTAAAGCATTAAAGCTGTTTTCGTATATATGTACATATTAAAACATATAATGTTTATATAATCTATAGGAGTTTCTCTGCAAAGTTGAACTTAGATTATCAAGCCAGCCAGTTGGATAGCTTTCCTATCCAACCGCTAATGTATTCACCCAGAAGAAGACAGATTTAAATACAGCCATTCAAGCTTATTTTCTTGGGAGTATTTATAAGAAATACAAGTGTTGAAATAAGTTGTTTAATTGTATGACTGTGTGTACAAAGTACCGAAATATTATAAATATGTACGTACATACTTTAAAATTTTTGAATTAAATTGGGTGAACCTGGAATATATGTATGTGACCAAAATATGCATAAGTAGGTATAAGGGTTAAAAATGCGTATGTGTTTTTACTAAAACAACGCCAGATATCAGTAACTGAGTTCAAATTTTCAGCATGATTCCACCATGATTTTTCCATTGGAAAATCCCTTTCATTTGATAGCCATATTGTAAAATTGAAAATGGTTCGCCGCTTTAGGGCGGCTACCACGTTTTTTGACTACGGAATTTTCGCAATTTAATCTTGTCGTAGTAGTTATATCCTATATGTACCTATAAGTTCATAGCATGTATGTATGTAGGTATATGCAATGTAACTTAATTTAATTTCTGTTCGAAAAAGTAGAAACCACAAATTGATTTTTATTTCTTCTCGAAAAAATAAAAAACCGGAAAATAATTATTTCTATAATTATTATTTGGGTAGGCTAAATTCGTATCGTTCTGTAAGCCAAATTTCATGTGATAATTTATAAGGAACAAAAAACACCAAAGTTAATTGTAAATATTCTGACAAACACCAACAGAACGAAACCACTAACAATTATTTCTGCTTAAAAAATAAAAATTTAAATTTGAAAATCATTGGAGTTTAGAAAAATCTAGTTTAAAACAATTAAAATTGTGTGATTGTCCACGTTGTTTGATGTTTTCTTGTATTTACTTCTTTTTTTTCTTTGAAAGTTCGAGAGTAATTACAATTTCTGGTCCCTGATTAATTTCTGCTTCAAAAATATATTGAAAAAATTAAATTTTCAACTACTTTCGGAACTCAGCACACGAATTTTAACAGGCCGCTTCTTATTTATTAACCAGGTTAACCTTTAAATCTTATGTGTTTTGTAACAAAATGTATTCGGAAAACAAATAAGCAAATCAAACACATTCAAACAATCCTATCCACTTTGAAATATATATAAAAAATCAATGCCCTTTAATAGAGATGTGCACGTGAGTGGGTTTTTAACTCACGACAAGCACGCTCACGCTGAAAAATATTTTACTCACGCACTTTCACGCACGAATGATTTTGAAAATTTTCACGATCACGCACGCTCACGTATAAAATATTCTTAATCACGCACGAGGGATGTACAACTTATCACGATCACGCATGCTTACGAAAAATATATAATTGATTTTTTGTTTGTTGGTTAAAAATAGGTTCTTACACATACATATGTACATACATACGTATGTATGCATGTAAGTATGTAAATAAAAGCAAAGCAATTTTTTTATACGTAAAGCAATAGTTATTGCATCATGGTTTTTATTTAAAAAATTTAATTTTGTCTTTTAAATGTTTTTGTCTGGTCATAGTAAAACAAACAATTATTAACTTTTTTAATTATAAATATATATATATATGTACGTACATAGACATATGTAGATACATATTTATAAATTAAAATTTTTATATGAAATTGGTTTGATATTTAATGAAAACTTTGTTGTTAGTAAAATTTTTCGGATAAAAAACTACAATTTAAAAATAAAAAATTTATTGCCATAAAAAATTTCTTGGTTGAACCAATATTAATTTTAACAATAGTTTTTGCACTTTTATGGTAAATTGTTTAGAAAGAATATTGCTACTTTCAAAATGAAAATCAATATTTTTAATTTAACATAAAACCATTTTTGTGTTAATAAATTTTCGGTTTTTTTTAATAATAAGAATACATTGCTTTGATTCCTTATTTTTATAAAATTATAGTAGACTTTATAATTGTAGTTATAATTGTAATTATCGCAATTATTGCAGTATAAAATATAATTAATATATTTCTTACTGTTACCACAAACATTTGAAATATATTACAAAATATATTACTTTACAAAACGGTAAAAATATTATAGCGAAAACGGTGTATTTTTCTTTTTTTTCACGATATCATAAGTCAAGATAAAATATATAAAAATATAGGTGTTATATTCATTAATTGAATCATTTTGGCTTTAACTCTGCATTTTTAAAATCAAAAATTTTGTTTTAGAATACTTGTTTGGTTAATGGTAGATTTTGACTTAGCATGTATTTAAAAGAATTAAAGAAACTTCTATTCTATCTTTGTTGGGAAAAAGAAGGGTTTTTAGAGATTGTATGTATGCGCAAATAAATATAAACGCAGGCTTTTAACCCAAAAGTGAATGTGTTAAGGCCATTGCAAATTTTTGTAAAAACTTTCTAGAGGTAGATAAAAAACATACACTAAACAAAATTAACAAACCTTATTTTACAAAGCAAAGAGAATGAGAGTACTTTCTATACCAAGGTCCATACGGTGTGTGAAAGGCGTTTAAATAGCAATGTCAAACATTTGTGATACATGTTTGCAAGGTCATTCTACCTACATATCCATATGTATGTATGTACATTAGGCTTATGCAGAAAATAAAATATTTGCAAAACGCGAAGGGGTCACTGGGTTTTCATATGCAGGAAAAAATTCTAAGATAAACTGCGTTTTTACTTTTTTGATATCTTAAAACAAAGTGCCGCACCAAGTGCATTTTCTGCAGCAAAAATGTGGATTTTTTAATTCCAAAAAAAATTAATATTTTCGTTATGACAAAAAGTTTTTTGTTAATAAACCATCTACTAGTACCCGAATTTTATAGATTTTAATCCGCTGATCACGAATCTGCTGTTTATTTTAAAATCCATTAAGTGGTTTTCGAGATATGACCATTTGCAAATCGCACGTATTCTAAAATACGATGAGTAATTTTCCAGTTATTCGCTAATTCAGATTTTGCAGAAAATGCATTTGGTGCGGAACTTTTTTTTAAGATATCAAAAAAGTAAAAACGCAGTTTGTCTTAGAATTTTAGTACGCATATGAAAACCCAGTGAGCCTTTGTGTTTAAAAAATACGCATAAGCCTAATGTATATACATATATATTTACATTTATAAATATTTGTATATATTTTATCAACACGTGCATTCATTAGCACAATACTTTATTTGTAAAAAAAAAAATCCCAGTTCTTACCACAAACAACTTAATATTCTTCTTTCAATACGTTTGCTAGCATATTGTTGCTGTGTAGTAGAGTTGACTACATACGTACAAACAATTGGAAATTCTTCTTTGAATACTATTTGTAGCATATTGTTGTTGTTGTAGTTGTTCATACCCCGTCGGAGAATGTGTGGTACAAAAAGAATTTACTTATAGTTAAATTTTCTTAGACTGACTAAGCAATGCAATGTCAGCAATGTCATCCAGAACAAAACCAAAATTAATTCTTAAGTTGAGTACGTAATCGAAATTTATTCTCAGGTACTTTGAAACTCATTTCAGTTATATTAACATTTTGCTGTTATTATTTTAGATTGTACCTTAGCTGGGTAGTAGCGCGTTGAGTACACATCATGTGATGATACATGTTCAAACCCCAGAAAAAATTTTTAAATTTACTGACTACCAGGTGATTTAAAAAAATCAACTTTAAGTTAGAAAGTAATGCAGAGTGAGACAATTGACTACCACCTAGGACATCGCAATGTTAAAATAGTCAGCTGATTACATTGAAAAGCAATCCTAGTGTCATATCAGTCAGTACTAGTTGCTAAAGTTAGTTTGAAGTTAACGGAATTTCCGACAGGCTATGAATACTCTTATGCTTATACATATGTGTGTATCGAAATGAATGGTCGTCATGAAAGCGTATATCATCTATACATTAGGGCGGGTCGATTTGTATGGAGGCAAAATAGTCGCTCAAATTACACGGAAAATCGCATTGTAGGGATCAAAATAAGAAACTTTGCCGAAGGAACCATACCTCTAAAATGTATTTTGATGTACCGACTTTTGATCCGAAGGGTCAAACTTTGAAAAATCTCAGTTTGACCCATTTAGAGTTTCTTAATCGGGTCAAAATTGGGGTCGGCCCCACTAATTTTGGAGGGCCGAGCCACCTATGCCAGTGGCATACCCACTGGAACCACCCCCGGACTTGAAAGTAAAAACGACTTCGAACAATAATTTTTTTTTATTTTATTTTCTATTACTAAGCAAAATTAATGTTTTCATTTCATTCTGACTAAATAAATTTCTAAAGAGTAAAATAAACTCCAAAAATAGAAAACATAGCCATTTCGCTGTTTTTTTCTTGTAAAATTTAACCCTTCGGATCAATAGTCGGGACATCAAAATACATTTTAGAGGTATGGTTCCTTCGGCAAAGTTTGTTATTTTGATCTCTAGAATACGATTTTCCTTGTAATTTGAGCGATTTTTAAATTGACCCGCCCTACTATACATACATATATATATGTATGTACGAATGTGTATACATATCTACATATAGTTTTTTGCATGACGCTACTGATTGTTATACACATCCATTAAACAAAAAGAGAATAAGGCAATGTCTATGTATGCTTATTAAAGAAAATGTTTAAGTAAAGTAAATATTAATCAACTTTAAGCAAGCTTCAGCGGCAGAGTGACTAGTGGGGTTAATAAAAAATTTGAATATTCTTGGTTCTATGCACGTATGATATGTATGATAAAACCATATATACATATAAAACTTTTAGGAACCGATCATTAATTCTTGCTTGTTTTCATAACCAATTGTGCTAAGATAAGTGCGGTCGTTTTAGTTCAACTCCGAGCTCTGTAACTTGTTTGGGAGCTTCAAAAAAAGCATTTCAAGCCACCCATATAAAATCCGTACAGACAGACGGACATGTCTTTTTTAAATCTTCTATTCATAACGATTTTATATAGCCACAAGTGAATTTTGTGGAAGTTGCAAAAATCTGGACAAACCTAAATAGCACCACTTTTGGTGAAAAGTATAAAAATATTTAGAAAACAACAGTGAAATGCGTCTAGGAACTAGATTGTGTACCCCACTAATTTCAATTTTAAGGTATATTTAAGGAATATTTTTTAAATGGGCAAATATTATCTACTGAAAATGTAATGTTGTAGCAGGGACAAAAATTAAGTATAGAAATATTATATATCTTTCGTAATGGACATCATTTTGAGTCATTTGATCACCCAAAACACACCCCAACAATGTGTATGTTTAAAGCCCTCCCGCTAAGTGAAGGTAAAAAATGTTCTCGTTTAGAAAATGAAATATTTTCCCCACGGCAGCCTTTATTGATCCAATATATAATTTTTTTTTAATTTTACGCACATTTAAGATTTATTTGAAGATGGTCACACGGAGTCATCTTCAAGCTCTCTGAAATACACGACGACTTCATTTATAGACCCTAGTGAAAGCGACCGTGAGGCTACCGCCAATTCTCATCTTGGTGTTTCAAATATTGCTGAGTCGTCAATATGTAAAACTATAGCAGATTACAAACTAATATTTGTGTGGCATTCATTTAAATTTCGGTTTGGATTCTTTATATATTTTTTTAAATGAATACGAATATCTAGAAATGGCCGAATATTTGGGAATTCTAATACGCATCACTAATACGTACATACAGTTTAGGAGTAACCTCTTCATAAGAGCATAATTTTTGGAGTTTTAGAACACCTGGGAAGAAATTTAAAAAATAGTTTTGCCAGTATTTGGGGTACATGTGTATAAGTACATTCACATGTAACCTTGTTTGATTTTTGCCTCCGCACTGTGCTAGTCTAACAAATGAATTTAATACAATTAATTAAATTAAATTTGTTTAAATAAAAACTTTTTAAACTATTAAAATTTTTTTTAACTTATTGTTACGTTATTCCTAGGGGGGGTTAATTTTTTTACGATCTGTTACTGGGAGTGGGGGTCAAAAATCGGGAAAATAAACAGCGTTACGTAATATGTGGACGGCTCTATTGGCAACAAAAAAAAATCGAACATCTCGAACCACGTTTTAAGTTTTTGCTTATTTCTTGTAATAGAGTTGAATTTTTGACTTAAAAGTCTGCCAAAAATGTAAGTATCACACGATTTTCTAAGGGTGCAATTTTAAATAGGCCATAGTGCTAGACAGTATTAATAGATACGTACATATATATTGTAGTAAAATTCTATGAATAAAATAACAAAATTAAAAATATAAATAATTTTCTATAGAGGGAAACCTTCTTTTTTCCTGACTGCGTACTGCATAGTCAGAATAACGCAAACTTAAATGACTGTCAATATTTTAACTTCTTTTAAAAACACGTGTTATATAGTGTTTTTACACTGACATGGTTTAAATAAAAGTTGGTTTTAACGTTAAAACCAACTTTTAAAACCTGGGTTTACCAAACAAATGGTTTTTGTTAAAACTAACTTTAAACCATTTTTGCATTAGTTTTAAGTTGGTTTTATGAAATGCAACCCTGTTTGCGCTGTGCCAAAATCAGTGCTGCCAAGTTTAAATGACCGGAAACAGCTGATAATGTTTATGCCAGAAAAAAATAGATATAAATTTATACATTTTCAACTTCAAAATAGATGCATCGGAATTAATTATCAAAAAAATGTGAAGAAAAAGTATCCTTTGGACGAAACACAACGAAAATAGTTTTATTGACCTACGGGTAGTGAAAATAGACGATATGACTAACATCCATCTGCGGAAGAAAGGGTTAATGTCATGTGTGATTCATGCTCTGTTGGTACACTTGAAAAAACGTTTACAATTAAGCCATACTAGAAATGAGTCAAAATATTGAAATCAGATATTTTTTTCTTATCGTTGACTTTTTGGTCATTGCTCTCGAAATTGGATATTCTTATATTTTTTTTATTTCTGGTTTACCAATATGTTGACTTGCCAAATTCAAGTGACCTAAATATTTCATATTGCTATTTCAGCAATGTTTTGTTCTTTGTTTCTTGTTCTTGTTTTTAAATAGCTTAAGAACATTAACGTTAGGAGCTTTTTAATATAGTCAATAAAGAACAGTTGAAAATAACATAAAAAGAACATTTTATATGTCGACAATGACATTATATAGGACCGCAGAAAGGTTGTAATTAAGACTGTTTATGTTTGTAAATAAATAAAAGAATAAATAAAATTACAATAAAAAATTACGTAGTGGAAAAAGATCCTCACAACAATACCATTGATTTTCGCAGGATATGAAGTTGAAAAGTCATCGGAGGAAAAAGAAAACAAGGAACTTGTAGAAATATTGAGAAATAACTTAAAAAGAAACCGTGACCAAGTTTTAAGTGAAACTGAAAAAACAAGGTATTTGGAAATAATTCTTATAATCACTGTTGTTCTGCTAACTGTCATGTACATAATCAAGTTCATACGTGCATCAATAGACAACAGCTTGAGTAACCTTAGACGTGAACAAAAACAAATTTAATAACTCTAAGCAACCTTTTTATTTGAAATTAAAAAATAACAATTATTTTCGGTCCCTGGTTCTGGTAGCTATTATTTATCCACCAAAATTACTGTTTGCAAATAGAAATAGAAGTAATAACAACTTACTCCAGCAACAGATATAAATGAATATTAAAAACAACACCCACCAGCAGCGCAGACAGCAACCAACAACATTTAATTCAATATTCTACTTCAGCCAACAAATATAATCAACGCAAGGCAACTACACATCCCTTAGCCAGATGCATATCCACATTGGCAGGCAAACCTTCAGCAATATGTATGAATAAAATAAGTGAATTTATTTTTACAGATGAGTTTTGCAAAAAAAAAAAAAAAAAAATTATTAAATTAATTAACTAAAGACAAAGCCGACGAAATATTTTTGAAACTAAGAGACAAGCTATTAAAATATTTTACAAACATAGTGTTGATATTAAGGTTCCATTAACACTAAGCTCCCAAGTAGATATAAACATCACTGAAACGGACGGCACAACTGAAGATGATATAATAGATAAAACAACAAAAATTGTGGCCGTATTTGACGGAAATGTAAGCGAACTACAAAGTTTCATTGATGGTCTAACCTTAATTGAAATAATAAAAGATACACATTAAGCAGTTGCGATAGAAATTATAAAAAATAAGTGGAAGGGGCAGGCACGACATCAAATGAAAATACAATTACAGATATTAGAGCTAAACTGCTATCGTCCATGAAAGTCGAATCATTTGAATTGCTCTTTTCAAAACTAATGAACATAAAGCAATTATCGAAATCAGCCACAGCATACGGTGATGAAATTTATGATATTAATAAAAAAAAAACTAGCTGGTACCTACATTCGAGAAGGCTACCCGCAAGATATAACAGAAAACTTATTAAAGCAAAATGCAACTAAAGCACTTGCTCGAAACGCTTCAAGTGATGAGGTTACACTCATCATTAAAATGGGATTTTTCAATTCTTTAAACGAAGTTGTATCTAAATTTGTGAAAGCCAGTACCGAAGCTGCCACAACAAACGGTTCGATATTTGATTCAAAATAGCAGCGAACTTTCAATGAAAATCGCAGATTTAGTAATTATCGGAGACGTACCCAGGCTTAGCGCGATAGCCATGGTAATAGTAGCAATCGCCATAACAACAGTTGGTAACAACGAAACCGAAATGGAACTCCTCGAAAACCAACTGGCCGTCCATAGTTTAGAGGGCGTAACATTATCAAGGAAAGTCCCGGAAAACGGGAATTTCCCCAAGACATGGGGGGCAACTTTATGAATTGAACAAAACCAAGGATCAATCAGTAATAGAAAAATCAATATTTCATTTAAACCTCAATTTAAGCAGTTACATTACAGTACATCTTCCCACAAATAATAGCTTAAATACATTTTTAGTAGACACTGGAGCTGATATACCACTAATCAAGATTTCTAAATTGAACAACTCAAAGCTTAACATAAACCACATTATCAATTTAACTGGAATGGGAGACGGACAAATCAAGACATTAGGTACAATTAAAATTGACTTAAAATATAAAAAACTTGCTATTCTTTATACTTTTCTGATTCTAGGCGTTACAGGCCTAGATTTCTTAAAAAATTATAATGCCACTATTCAGTATGGACAAAATCAGAATTCAAATCGATTATCATTGAATCCCTGTAATTTAAAGTACTATATAAATAGCCCCTTATTTGAAAGTCTTAATGAGGATACCATCACATTACCTACACGGGCAGAAGTCGCACGAAAAATTAGATTACAGCATGGTATTCATGACATCTTAATTCCTCACCAACAATTAGAGGAAGGCGAGTTTGTTGCAAACACAGTTATAAATCTAGCAAACCCCATAATAAAACTTATCAACACTTTAAATTCTACAAAGATTATCAAGTTACCAACTATAGAATTTGAATTGAATTGAGCGTCTTTCAAATTATAATTTAATTAGTAAACCCAATTAATTAATTAATTAGTAATTCTCCAAACCGCACAGAAATCATTCTGGAAAAATTGCAACAACATGTTCCCGAAATCGCAAAGGTTGAATTGTTGACTTTATGCCAGAAATTTTTGGATGTATTTCGATTGGAAAGCAAACCGATCACTATAAACAGTTTTTACAACAAAAATTAAGGCTAAATGATGATATGCCAGTATAAAATCATAGAATTCCAGAAACGCAGAAAGAAGAAATCGAGAAGCATGTTGGCAAACTGATTGAAGATGATTTAGTGGAACCTTCCTTTTCACCTTATAACAGTACAGTTTTTTTAGTGCCTAAAAAATCATTACAGGATAGTCAGGCCAAAAGATGGCGTCTCGTAATTGATTATCGTCAGGTTAACAAAAATTGTTATCAGATAAATTCCCAGTTCCTCGCATCGACGATGTGTTGGATCAACTAGGAAAAGCCAAATATTTTTCTATATTTTTATCTCTGGATCTTATATCAGGGTTTCATCAAATTGAACTGCGAGAAAATTCAAGGTACAAACTAGAAGGCAACTTAAAAAACAAACATTTCAACAAGCCAATTCAAAAAACCTTCCCAAAATTTTAACCCACAACCGAGGTTGTTCCTTGTTAAAAGGAGGAAAGATAATTCTCAACATTGATAAAATCAAAGATTTGACAAAAAGAAATATAGACTTAAGTAAATTTTTCTTAGAGCTTGAAACACAAGCGTCATGACGTCATATTTAAATTTAAAATACAAGAATTTAAAGAGATAGGTAATAATGTTTTAAAAAATATTAATGTTGTCCTAACACTTTCTCTTATAATAGTTTTTAATGAAAATGAAAAACAAAATATTTAAAAAAAAATTCACTATGATCCCCTACTGGGTGGACACACAGTAATCACTCGTTGAATAAAATCAAAAGATCAAGATATGTCAAAAATTGTATTAATTGCAAAATGAATAAAACTAAAAAACATTTAAAAGAAAAATTAGTATAACCCCAACACCCAATAAGCCATTTGATACATTGGTAATTGTTTCAGAAAGTTCTAATCAATATGTAGTTAACGATGATTTTCGATTTGACGAAATACTTAATTTCTGTTCCTATTCGCAATAAATCTGCTAAATCAATTGCAAAGGCGATCTTTGAAAATTTGATTTTAATATACGGTTAAGTGAAGCAAATTCTAACAGATATGGGTACTGAAAATAGAAATGAGATCCTCAAAGAACTGTCAGGATTATTAAATATAAAATGATCACATTCCACTCCATATCACCATCAAACTTTGGGAACCGTGGAACGATCGCATAGAACATTAAATTAATATATATTCGATCTTACATTTCTCAAAAACTCGATGACTGGGACCAATGGACTCCTTACTTTACTTACTGTTACAATACTACACCATCAAAAACCCACAGTTATTGTGCATTTGAACTTGTATTCGGTAAAAGACAAGATATTTTTAAACCATTGAAAGATAGTATAATAGACCCGGTATATAATTTTAATAATTGCCAACAATCTGTTAATAAAAAACAAAGAAAAACAAAACGCTCAATATGACAAAAACAGAAATTAAATAAATTTTATAATTAATGATATTGTTCTAGATCAAAATGAAGCAGGTCATAAACTTGCTAATGGTTATAAAGGACCATATAAAATCATGAAAGTAGATCACAACAATTGTACTTTTTTATCCAAGAAAAATAAACATATTGTAATTCATAAAAATTGATTAAAATTAACTAAGTAATATTTAATATTTAATCCACTACTTTAACAGTAAAGAACAATTTTTATTTATAGTAATAACGAAATTAAAACGGGTGCCCAACACCAAATAAAAATTAATATTGTTAAGTTTGATGTTAAATTCTAGGTACATAAACCAAGAATTTGTTTGGTATCACAAGGTACTATGGACCATGTAACAAAGTGCAGTAAAACAAGTCAATTTGTCAACTACTCTATGTCTTTATTTTTCTTCTATATTTATACAAAAATATTATAGCTAATTAAACCTATACGCTAATTAATTAGGTCAATTATTAATGCAAGGTGTAAGAAACCTAGAAATGCTGAATTTGTAAAGTCGCTGACCATTGAAGACATTGAAATTATGTTCTTTATTGTGGTCATTGACTGGCGTTAAATAAAACAAAGAAAAACTTATTGTTAATATGACTACACATGTGTATGCATGTGTGTATGTTATGCTGTGACTGCAATGTGATTCTTCGGTCACTAATCATTAATGCATTGCACTTATTGTTTGTGTTTTTTTATAAACAAACAATTGCAAATGCATTTACATACAAACACATGTGTTTGGATGATTATGAATTTAATTTTAATGAGTTGAATAATTATGATGAACTTAATTTAAGGGTCGCCAACGTTCTCCCCCCGTTGAACCATGTAATGTTCAAGTACTGCCGATGCACTTCAGGTATCTTGTAGTTCGATGACGTATTTCGATGGTGAGCTTTGTCGAGGAGTTGGAGTAGGTATCACTTCTGGTTTGTCCTTCCCTCTACAAGATGATCGGTTTTTCCAGACCAGATAAAGGACAACTAAGGCGAAAACTAAGCTGAGCGTAAGATAGCTTATTGCTTGATGGTGCAGATTTTTGTTGTTAATGAGTTTATGCAGGTGTGACATGTCGGCTTCCTGAAGTTGGGCTTTTAACTCATTTAGTTGATTAGTATGAGTTTGTAGAACCTGCTGCGTGCTGTTGAATATTGTTATAGGCTCACTTATGTTGGTCAGGGCATTAATATTTTTGAAACGGAAGTACGATTTGTGATATCGGCTGTCTTTAGGATACAGGTTGGTTCAATGAAGTATACCAGAACCGTGCAATGTGAATTGCATTATTTCAGTTCCACAAAAAGCATAAACTTCAGTGATATTTATTGTGGATTAAATCCATTTGTTTTTGTTGTGTAGTTGTATCCAAACGCCTTGTTCTCTTGATGTAACTAGCCTGCAATTTCTAGCAGGTTTTTTATTAAAGAAGTTAATTTCGCAGGATGAAGCCATTGATCTTTTTCCGAAGGTTAATTGTTTGTTGTCGAAAATAAAGACATACATCGTTGAACCGGAATGAATTTATTATATCATCATTCGACTGTGGAATGTATTCATCTCTGAGTGAATTAATTGCCAGATATGGTTTCTCGGGTACTATGACGAAAAGTGTGCCGTTCCTGTTTGAGGGGACTCCAAATATCCTTAAGAGTTCAAAGTGTTGTTATTTGATCAATGGTAATTTGACTTCAAAGATAACCTTGTTTTCTGTGCAGGAGTCACAGTTCATAAGTTTGTAAAGTTGAATTAAGTCACCTTCTTTGAAGGGTAGGACTCGCGACATTGGTAAATGTGCCTTGATCACGTGTAGTTCTCTCTGAAGTTAATTTGGTGATAAAATAGAAGATCTAATTCTACCATAATGGGAGTCCGTTAAGACGTTTATTATTTCAGCTTCAATTCGGCGGAGTCGCGTTGCTGTTAAAATCACCTCACTAGATAAAAATGTTGTTAAATATGCGATCTTTAGTTGACGCTGGTCCTCCGTTACTTGATTTTTTAGCCTTGTTATTTCATTTTGTGTTTCGTTTAACCTTGACTACAACGAAAGTTCTATTTCTTTGATAATGTTAAGAGTAGAATCAATTATGGATGTTTGATTTCGTAGTAATGAGTAAAGATGCTCTCTGGCCGTTTCTGCCAGGCGTATCGTGTGTTCCATTTCTGTGGCATAATCAGAGTCTGAAGCTGTTTTAGGTTGCTTATGAAATCGTAACATATGCTTGCTTGTGGATAGATTTTGCAGAGATTGGAAAAAGTCTCCAATGCGGTTGAAAATGCCTTAACTTCTGATCGTAATGGAACGAGATCGTAATACACCATTATTTTCCATTCTGCTGTGATTGTTCTTGCTGTGCCTATCCCTTTAAAATACAGGCCGGGATCCTTACTGAATACCTCAGAAATTATTGGTTTGCCGAGAGTAAGAGAAGGGTGAGCAAGGTTGTGTATAGTAAGCTGCAGCCAACAGATTTAGGTGGCTTGGTGGGAGACAAGTCTGGTTCGGGTGACCTCTTTAAGGTTTTGTTTGCAGGTTTCTCATTTGTTTCGTCATTCATTAAAGGGGCCAAGCAAGTTACTTAATACCTGCTGACGTTTTGACCTTGACCACTCGTACGAAGCCATCATGACCTTTGCAGATATTTACTATTCGACCAAGGGGCCATTTCATGACTGGCACATTATCTTCTTTGATGATTACAAGTTGACCTTCTTGAACGTTTGATGAACCTGTTCTCCACTTATGTCGTTGTTGTAATTCTGAAAGGTATTCTTTTGACCATCGATTCCAAAAAGCATGCTTCAAGTGAGACACTAGTTAAGAATTAAGCAGTTAACGGTTCTCCTATTAAAAAATGGCCTGGTGTGAAGGCCCCTAAATCATTCGGATATGATGATATTGGTGTTAGCGGTCTTGAGTTTAGAATGGCTTCCACTTCTAATACAACCGTTTCCAACTCCTCATGGGTCAGAGAAGCCTCCGCGGTCGTTCGAAGAAGTAAATGTTTGGCTGATTTCACGGCAGCCTCCCATAGACCTCCGAAATGGGGAGCTCTGGGCGGGATGAACTTAAATTCTATTCCTTCCTTGGCGCAGGCATTTTCTATTTTTCTTGGGAACTGGAACTGAATATAGCTGTATTAAGCTCTTCAGGTTTGTTTTTAGTTCCAACAAAGTTTGTTTTATTGTCGGAGTACATCGTTTGGCAGCGTCCAGCGTCCCATTATTTGATTGAACATTCGTGGCTTAGCCCTTGTGCAACGTATACACTGATGGACCACAGATCTTGTCATTGTTTTCCCTTTCAGAATCCAAAACCTTTGTCGTGCTGTAAATAGTAATTGTGGACCAATGATGATTTTCATTATGTAGGTTTACCAGGATCAGCCTTGCAATAGGATCGTTATATGGTAACACGAGCGGATGTTTGGCGTCGTATGACAGCTCTGATGCTTCTAAGCGCCCACCTACTCTTATTAATCCTGCTGAGTCTAAGAAAGGGCACAAACGTTTAAGCGGACTTCCTCTTTTGACTATCTGAGACCGTTGAAGTGTTTTCAATTCGTCTGGGAAATCAGATTGTTGCATTGCTTGCACTATGATGTGAAAAGCATTATCTAGTTCAATAGCAGTGATGCGACTTCCAGTTTGGGTTGAGTTTTTTCTGATCCTTTGAGCGAATCTAAGTACATAGGCTACAGTGCGTTGAAGGAAGATAAATGAATTTCTGTGGTTGATGCTGTAAACCCAGTCTTCGCCGTTGGATGATGCTGCAGCAGTCACGTCTTCATCTTAAACTCCAAATTGGTAGCGTTCTGAGCGCTCCTTTTAAATGGTCCAGGCCAGATACATTCTTGATCATGCAAAAATGGAGGGCCATAAACCACAAGTTCAAGCTTGGTAGTTTCTCTGGACTTCCGCCTCTCGAAATGGAGTCAGCTGGGTTTTCCTTTGATTTGACGTGTCGCCATTGACTATTGATGGTTAGGTCTTGTATCTTGCTGATTCGCTTAGCCACGAATGTCTTGAGTGATGAAGACGCTTAATTTATCCAATACAAGACAATTGCTGAGTCAGACCAAAAGAAAAGCTGTTTGTCGTCGTACCGTAACTCCCTTTTTACCTTGTTGGCTAGTTCTGCTCCTAGAAGTGCTGCGCAAAGTTCTAGCCTTGGTAGGGATAACCTTTGGAGAGGCGTAATTCTGGACTTGGAGCACAACAGTCGGACTATTATTCCTCCATTTTTGAGCTTCGATCGAATGTAGACTGCTGCTCCATAAGCCCTTTTTGATGCGTCTACAAATACGTGCAATTTGACGTGCGATGCTAATGGATGGCTCCATATTAGTCACAGTGCTTTGGTTGATGCATTTTCGAAATCAAGGTTGACTTCTTGATCTTCTTGTGGTATATCTTGGAGTAGATGGCGATGGTTTGCACACCATTTACGTAACTTGAAACCAGCTTCCTTGAGCGAGTTTGTTAGTTGGGATTGCATTTCCTTAGCTGTTGCTAAACTATTAGAACCGCTTATTGCGTCATCAACGTAGAAGTCCTGGCCCAAGATCGTTGCACCCAGCGGATGTTTGTCCATACCAGTGGCCGTTAGCCTTTGTACACATTTCGTCGCCAGATACGGAGCTGATGATGTGCCATATGTAATGGTGTTTAGCCGAAAATGGCGTAGAGGCTGGCCAGGATTCTCTCTCCACAGAATTAGTTGAAGGTTCCCGTCTATGAGGATCTGACTGTACATTTTTTTAATGTCTGTGGTAAAGACAAATCTGGGTAAACGGAAACGTAGAAGCATTCCGAAGAGGTCTCCCTGCACGGTTGGACCTGTAAGTAAAATGTCGTTTAATGAACGATCTGTTGATGTTTTTGCCGATGCATCAAAAACGACTCTGAGCTTAGTTGTGCTACTTTCTGGACGCAAAATGCAATGATATGGAATGTAATAACGTAGGCCGAAGAGAGTTTTTGGGTCGATTTGAGTCATGTGACCAAGAAATTCATATGACTTCATGAAGTCCTTGTATTGTGTTTCGAGATTTTCATCTCATCTGAATCGTCGTTCCAAAGCACAGAATCTGGAATATGCTGTTGGTTCTGATTCGCCAAGTGCTGCGGCGTCTTCAGATAAAGGTAAACGAACAACAAATCTTCCATTGGGATTTCTGGTTGTGGTTTGAATAAAGTGAGTTTCACATACTTGTTCAGCGGCTGTATAATTGCTTTCTGTACGAACATCTTCAACCTTCCAGAATTTTTCAATTAGTTCGTCAGTTGACTCATCATCTTCACTTAAGACTGCGCATATCGCTTCAGTTGTACTGTCTTCCGATTCTCTGCCACTGGCGATCTATTCAAGTTTTGTGTTCAACAATATTGGAAGATTATCGGCCAACTCTAATTTCCCGTTTTGCATAAGACTGAAGTAGTATTCGGCGCCTAGCAGAATATCCACCTTTCCTGGTTGGTCGAAATATGGGTCAGCTAAGTCTACATTTGGGACTTGCCAATTTGAAAGGTCAATATGTTGATTTGGTTGTGGAGGGATGATTGTAAAAGAACAAAAGCGTCTAAGTTAGTTACAAAATTTTTATTTCTGGCTTTCAATTTAACATTTATGCGCTTTGTGACCCTTCTTCGTGCGTTTCCAATACCATCAATGCATAAAAGGGCTTCAGATGACGATAAAGACAATCTTTTTACGAAACGCTCGGACACTAGATTCACCTGAGATCCGGAATCCAATATTTCTCGAAATTCTTCTGAATTTCCGTTGGCCGCTGTTAACCTTACTCTTGCTGTTGCAAGTAGTATATAACCCTGGCGCGACGGCGGGTTGTTTGTGGCAGCTGATGTAACAGTCACATTAATAGTGTTAGGTGCAAAATCTGTTTGCCGTATTTCATTTGAGTGCTGATCTGCGGTTTTGACTTGATTGCCATGTTTTGATGTTTTGTGTGGTTTGGAATTTGAACCTAAATGCAATAATGTATTATGTTTTTTGTTACATTTTTTGCAAGGTCTTAATGTGCAGGTTTTCGAACTGCGATCAGCTCTGAAAAAATGTACACACAGCCTTTGTTGTTGTACCCAGCTTAGCCGCTTTGCTTCTGATAGTTGTAGAAATTTCTGGCAATAGAAGAGTCCGTGGTCGCCGGCCGTGCATAATTTACAGGAAACAGTGTTCATTGGCAGTGGTTGCAGATGATGACACAACTTTAAGTGATGACTTATCCCTTTGACGGATTGATTCCATTGATTGAAACTCAAATTCCAAGAATGATAAAAACTCAGCTAGAACTGGCACGTTCCTTGAATTGGTTAACGATTGCATGTACCTTACATGTGTGCTTCTATCAATTGCTGTTGCAATTCCTAAATTATTTAAAGCCAAGATACA
This sequence comes from Nowickia ferox, assembly GCA_936439885.1. NCBI lineage: Eukaryota > Metazoa > Arthropoda > Insecta > Diptera > Tachinidae > Nowickia > Nowickia ferox. The sequence continues at coordinate 71,523,030 of OW387023.1, read as the reverse complement.
ATCCTTGGTGGTGTCATGAAGAGTCTGAATCGCTGAAGCAGATGACGTAGCTGCAGACTGATCAATTAATTTCTCTAGCAGGTTTGCCACAAGAACTTTTTTATTGTTGTAGCGGTCCTTGAGTGTTTGCCAGGCAGTGGCATAATTTGTTTCTGATAATGAAAACTGACTTATTAGACGTTCAGCTTCCCCGGATAAGTTACTTTTCAAATACCACATTTTCTGAATAGCTGGTATCGGTTGCTTGTCTACCATTTCAGAAAATAAGTCATTGAATTGACGCCATTTCAGGTAATCCCCACTAAATTGAGGTATAGTTAAATTTGCCAGTTGTAACGACTGGATTTTACAACTGTTTGTCATTAATTCTGGTGCTGCTGAAAGATTGACTAGAGTTTGCGGCATTAAATCATATAACGCTTCATATTCATTCTGATCAAGTCCATACGCAGCTGGAATTGTAAACTGCTCATGAACTTCATCATATAGAATTTCTATTTTCTCCCATAATTTCTTTATATTACTTATGTTAAGGTCAAAAAACTGTTTTGGCTTATCCTCTATGAATGTCAGTGCATTTAATACCCGTTTCAGACTTGCTAAACGCATATAGCCATCGAAATTCCGCTGGACCTGGTGGCAGCTTCAGGTTGATCTTTAGGTTCAGTCCTAAGACGTTTAGTTTCTTGATTAAACATGTCCAAGTATTCCTCGGTTATTTTTTTCATTTTGCTATACTAGCCCTCCGTGAAGTAGTCTAATTTCATTGGGTCATCGCAATCTTCCCGAATATCCGAATCCGTGTTTTGAAATTTATCCCAACACTTCTGAAGACGTCTCGAACGTTCCTCGAACTAAGCCGCTGTTTTTCTTTCAGCTGGGTCCTTTTTGAAATTTCTTAGTATCTTCTGGATATCTTCGCCCGTTGAGATTTGAAGGTCCAATACTTTTTGAATTGTCTCCATTTTTAGCGTTTACCCGGATTATTTGTGATAAAAACGTTTTTTATCACCAATGCAATGGTGCTTGATCGCTCAGGTAGCGTGTTGAATTCAGCAATGAGTGCTTACAAGATCCTTACCGCTGGTGGGGGGACCTTGAAGTTCAGAACTGTTTGGTGGTGACCCCCATGTTAAGTTTGATGTTAAATTCTAGGTACATAAACCAAGAATTTTTTTGGTATCACAAGGTACTTCGGCCCATGTAACAAAGTGCAGTAAAACAAGTCAATTTGTTTACTACTCTATGTCTTTATTTTTCTTCTATATTTATAAAAAAATATTATAGCTAATTCAACCTATACGCTGATTAATTAGGTCAATTATTAATGCAAGGTGTAAGAAAACTAGAAATGCTGAATTTGTAAAGTCGCTGACATTGAAGACATTGAAATTATGTTCTTTATTGTGGTCATTGACTGGCGTTAAATAAAATAAAGAAAAACTTATTGTTAATATAACTACACATGTGTATGCATGTGTGTATGTTATGCTGTGATTGCAATATGATTCTTCGGTCACTAATCATTAATGCATTGCACTTATTGTTTGTGTTTTTTTATAAACAAACAATTGCAAATGCATTTACATACAAACACATGTGTTTGGATGATTATGAATTTAATTTTAATGAGTTGAATAATTATGATGAACTTAATTTAAGGGCCGCCAACAAATATTAATAATTTAAAAAAAATATATATATTATAATTATATATATATAAATAAAAATAAAAATGTATTAGTATAATAAACGATCATACAATTTCAAATAAATTGTAAGATCGTTCTTTTGAAGGCGAAGGTGTCATGTCTTAACTATAAACAAAGTATGAATTTGTGATTCATACTTTGTTGGTACACTTGAAACAACGATTACAATTAAGCCATACTAGAAATGAGTTAATATATTCAAATCGGATATTTATGTTTATTTCTCATAGTTGACTTTTTGGTCATTGCTCTCGAAATTGGATATTCTTATATTTTATTATTTCTGGGTTACCAATATGTTGACTTGCCAAATTCAAGTGACCTAAATATTTCATATTGTTATTTCAGAAATGTTTTGTTCTTTGTTTCTTGTTTTCGATGCACCTAAACCTTTAAGTAGTTTCAGAACATTATCATTAGGATCTTCTTTTTATTATAGTCAATAATAGTATGTTCAGATGACAAGTTGAATCATCTGCTTCACTTTCTGAATCATGTTTATGAATCTTTCTGTTTTCACGGTTCATTCGTGATTCGTGCCAATTTAGTGCTTTTCGAACTAGATTTAGTGCTTTTCGCACTAGATTTAGTGCTTTTTAATTCACAAGAGTGCGGAATTTTTCAGCTTGGTATTATTTTAAAAAAAGCATTAAAATGGTGCTTTTTTACCTTTGGTTTTACCTTTGCTTTTACCTTTATTTAAATTTATAAAAACACCAAATAAGAATTTTCCATTTTTCAAAAACTATCTGTTTGCACTCCTTTTAGACACGCAAAGTTTCCTTTGCACAATGTTAATTCAGCTGGGTGAAATACAGAGGAAGAAAAACTTTTTCTTTCACAGTGAGAAAAAAATCATATTTCTAGAAATTACAGAGGATACCATACACGCTATACAATAACTTAATCAGGGATCGTGCTTTCTTGATTACGAAAGCTTCGAAAAATGCTGAAAAGCACTAACGTATTGCGGGCTCTCTAACAAAGTGAAAAAAGTAAAAAAAATGTAAACCAGTAACTTTTGCATCTGAGTACACAAAAACTGTACAATATTACTTCTATGAAACGATTTAGTAAGACAAAAAATTAATGGCTTTTTGAAGCTGAATGTATTGCTTCTAGATGGCTTACAAAAACTCCTCTGGAAAGCGGTAACTTTTGCTAGGATGATGAAGTTGAAGAAATAGAACGATACTGAAATTTAAGGCTAAATAAATGGAAATATTTACTAAGAACTGATCAATTTTGGATTAATTTTATAATTAATATAATTTTATAATAATTTTTTAATTTTTAAATTTTTTATTTTTTTAGTTGAACTATGAAATATTTTTATTAATTAATGTGAGTTTCCAAAGAAGAGAAGAAAAATTAAATTAGACTTTTTATTAGCTGGGGGAAATATCGATATTTTTTTGTGCAGCCACGCACTTCATCAGCACCCAAGTCTATCTACTGGGGTAGAGATTGTTATTAACATCAGCTATTTAACGCAAATTTTTAATGAAATGGAATATGATTTATAATTATAGAAATTCAACTAATGATAATCCATTTCTAAAATTGTCAATATTTGCTCTAAGACTATTAACATTAGCATGTTTAAATACTGAGGTGGAAATAACTTTTAGCGCTAATAACTATTTTAAAAGTAAGTTAGAAATACAATAATGTTTTTTAATACATCAAATTGTTTAATTCATATAAAATACGGTCTAAAAAGAAAAGATTTATGTTTTTCAGAATGTAACATACTAAACCATGTTTATGTCAAAATTAATTCAAATGAAACACCTAAGAAATCTGATTAATTTATTAAAACAGTTTTATTGACAGAAGGAAAAAATGAAACGAATTTTTCCTTAAACGAGGAGTATAATTCTATATTAATATAAATATGTACATATGTATTTATATATGTACATCCATACATAAATAGTTTTTACATATTTATACGAATATACATACACATAAATAAATGTACACGTTATATACATGTATTAAGTGTACTCTGCAATTTGAAACAAAGGAAAATTCTTTCGATTAGTATGCTAATTACATGCAAAATGCATTTTATTTCGATTCGAGTTACTATGTACCCCTTGTAACAAATTGATGGAATCGATATCGACCGAAATCGTAAAACATTTCCACGTAAATTTTATTCAAGTGGCCGTATGTCTCTCGTTGATCACTCTGTTGTTAAAATAATACACCATAATTGGAGCGTCTTGCCAAATGAACTTGAGTTATTTTCCTACTCATATTCTACTTATGTATAAGCAAAATCGAAACATAGCTCTATATACTCGTAATTGAAATTATTACAAAAACCTATGAAATGTAGTTAACTTAAGTTTCTAATTTTTACTCATGCAATACCTATATAATTGGTCATGTGTATTGAAAATAAATAAATAAAAAAATAAATAAATAAAACATAAATTTATTTATTTTAAACACACATCTATGTTTTTTTGGTTTGTTTTTATTTGTTCACAAACACACACATACACATATACCTATTTTGATTTCATAGCTATTTCAGCTAAACTAGCGATAAACTGCGATAAAAGTTAGAGAAGATACCAATTTTAGGTGCTTCGCAACTAGAGCCATATTGAATCTACTTGATTGGCGAAGCAAGTGATTCGCTCGGGATTGGGCTGTGAAGCACGAATAGAGAGCGAAGCACGTACCGTGTGAACATACTATAAAGAACAGTTGAAAAGAATATAAAAAGAACACTTTATATTAAGCTTATAATATATTTGTGCATTTTTTATATAATAATATGATTTCCAAGCACGTATTCACTTGTATAAGTAGTTACATAATTTTACAACGTACATTTACAATATAAAAAATAATTTCTATTTTAGGGTGCATTGTAAAATTTCTGAGTTTTTCATGCAAACAAAAACAACCGTTGTACAGGCTCTCAAATAGTTATTATAAAAAGCTGAAAAAAATACAGCAAACAATACACCCATTTCTACAGTACATTTACTTTATTTTGGACAAATTTATAAGACAGCCTGTTGTTTAAAACCTGAATTTATCAAACTTGCAGTGGGAATGCTAACTCAGCTGTTTATGGTTTTAACGTTAAAACCAGATTTTAACTTTCGGTGTGAAAACAGTAATATTGCATAATTACTATGTATATAAGATATCTTTTTCTCGCAATTTAATATAAAAACATTTCTGTATAAAGCTTCGTGCTTACAAAACATTCAAAAACTACAATTTGTAATTATGTATAAATCAATTTTATATTTTATTATAAATTTACGATTTTAAACTTACCTTGTCTCGAAACTATATTTTGGTCGTTTTATGAAAAGAAGTTTTGGTAGATAGGCTATGAACAAATTTTTCACCCAAGGCGCCATTCGATGTGTCTGCGGCGATCTAAAGTGCACATTTAGAACAACAACTGTAACACAGATGCTATAAAAGAGGAAAAAAAATAAATTTTGGTCGTATTATTATTATTCATTAGTTTAACTGCACAATGGGGCAGATTTTGCAAAAATCACTAGTCCTTTACCCAAGACACTGAGAAAAAACGAAAAGGATTAAACATATGATCCAAATTATATCCTTGCCTTTGAAAAATTATAGGATATTTTCACCAATGTACCAATTCTAAATATCCAATTTTCATAAAGAAACCTAAGATTATGCAAGCAATTTTGCAATTGGCGCTGTTCTTTCACAATAAGGCCACCCAATTGCATATGCCGTTCGAACCCTTAATAAAACCGAAACAAACTATTCAACAACTGAAAAAGAATTGTTGGCGATAGTTTGGGGCGTAAAATACTTCCGACCATACATTTACGGAAGAGATTTGGTCTTGATTACGATCACGAAACAATGAAGTGGTTACATATAAAATTGAATGAATATCATTATCTGGATATTAGCTCACGCCTTCAAAGGTGGCTTGTGTAATTGGGTGAATACAATATTCAACCAAATTATATAAAGAGTAAGCAGAATAAGGTTGTTGTTGGGGAGGCAATCAGCCGAGCCAGCAAATGTATTTATATTAAAATTCCTTTATACATAGAAATACAAATATATATATTTATAATCGGATAAAAAAAAACAAGAAATTCAATATAAAAATGATGACGTACTATTTGGTATGGAAATAACTGGAAAAATTTAGGACTTGCATTAATCGATTTAGAACTTATATTACGATGTCACCCCACCTCTAATCCAACTGGTATAGTGATTATTTTTATATAAAATGGCGAAACTTTTTGAGTTACATATGGACAATTAATTCTTTCGTTAAATTATAATAGTTGTAATAAACATAGTATTTTTCGGAGTTCAAATATATGGTGTTGCTAGATCGAAAGGAACTTAAATTATTTTGATTTTGGGAGTAGCGTTTACATTCCCCCCTCAGTATGACAAGAAGGTTCTTCGCCGTTAGACTTCTTTTGAGGAGCTACTTCCAATACTGCCAGTTTGGTCACAGGCCTCTCCATCATACCGCGTTGGGTAAGAATTTTTGCACTTCGAACCTGCCCGTCACCAGCCAATCTCGTTTCAAGTACTCTTCCACGCGGCCAGACGTTTCTAGGGAGCGAAGGGTCAACAATGATAACTAAATCCCCTGGAGTTAAAAGTTTAGATTTTTCGTGCCACTTAGACCTACAGGTTAATGACTGTAAATATTCAGTCAACCACCTTTTCCAAAAAATGTTTCCATATTGTTGCGAAATCAGCCAGTTTTGTTTCAATATAGTTCTACTATCATTGCACGTACTCAACGGTTTAAGACCACTGGAGCTTCCCACTATGAAATGGTTTCGAGTTATAGCTTCTTCAGATTCTTCGTCAACAGGAACATATACAAGCGGTCTCGAGTTAATGATATTTTCTACTTCAATAAGCATGCTCAGAAGAAGTTCATCACTAGGTTGTCTAGGTGAAGTAATACTATAAAAAACTGTTTTTACGGAACGAACTAGTCGCTCCCACGCACCTCCCATATGGGGTGAAGCTGGTGGGTTGAAGATCCATTTTGTTGTAGAAGTTGTAAAGTTCTTAACTAATTCGTTTCGGTGGACGTCAACTAAGTCTTCTCGTAATTCTCTTTCGGCTCCGATGAAATTAGTCCCGTTATCGCTATAGAATTCTAGAGGTACTCCACGACGTGCCATAAAATTTCGGATGGCCAAAATGCAGGAGCTTGTTGTGAGAGAGTGTGCAATTTCAATATGTACTGCTCTTATTGCCAAGCACGTAAACAAACATCCATAGCGTTTTTCTTTGTGGCGGTTAACAGTCACCAATAAGGGACCAAAAAAATCTATTCCCGTATAGGTGAATGGGGCAGCGTATGACGCAACGCGAGCTCGTGGTAGCTTTGCCATTTGGGGAATTTGAGAAGTGGCCTTTCTAATTTTACACATCTGGCAACAACGAGTAATTGACTTTTATGTAGTACGAAGTCTCGATATACAATATTTTTGTCTTATTTCGTTGACGGCTGTCTCATGATTCATGTGATAGAGTTTCTCGTGATAGTGCAGTAATATAAGCTTGGTAAAATAACTTTTCCTTGGTAATATAATTGGCCGTTTCTTTTCTAAGGAAGCATCTGCCATATCAATCCTACCGTCTACGCGCAAAATACCGTTGTCTAAATAGGGTGATTTAGAATAAATGTCACTCGTTTTTTTTTATCGGAATATTTGCATTAATTGCTGAAATTTCTTCAGAATATTCTTCGCGTTGGGCTTGATTGTACAACACGCGCTCAGCTTCACTAAGCTCTTCATGAGTTATCTCGTCCTTTTCTCTTACAACTTTACGACAGTTATTAATAAATCGTACAACATACGCTGCCGTTCTCAAAAGGCGTTTCCATTTTGAAAACCGTAAAGTATCGAAGACTGGTTCATATTTCGTAATTTGACATGTATGCTGTATACGCTCCTCCTCCGTACAGTTCGAAAACAGTTCAGGTTTAGGCCACTTATCTTCTGGGTTGTATAAAAAATCTGGTCCTTTAAACCATCGGCTTGAGCTAAACATTTTAGGAGTTTTAGACCATTTCGTTGCTTCATCGGCAACATTTTGTTTGCTTGTCACCCATTTCCATTCTTTTATCGCAGATAATTCCAGGATCTCGGTAATCCTAAAAACCCCAAATTGGTGATACTTCCGGTGGTCGGAATTAATCCAGCTGATGACGGTTCTTGAGTCGCACCAGAAATATTTTTTTGAAACTATTATTTCGTGGTTTTTTACAACAAATTTGGCAAGACGAGCTCCTATTAGAGCCGCCATGAGTTGTAGTCTAGGAATAGATGTGATTTTCATTGGTGCCACTCTAGATTTGGCACTCACTAGAGAGCATATAATAGTCTTATCTTTCTTCAACCTGAAGTATGATACAGCCAAATACCCGTCTCGCATCTACAAATGTATGCAATTGTATGTCGACACCATCATAATTTTTAAATGATTGCAAATAGCATCTCGATATTTTAATATTCTGGATTTCTGGCAACATTTTAACCCACTGTGTCCATTTCTCTAACAACTTTGAAGGGATGGTTTCATCCCAGTCAACCTTAGACCGCCACACATCTTGCATTAGTATTTTAACACACATTATTATGTGTGCAATGAGACCAAGAGGGTCATATATTGACATAATTAGTCGGAGCATTTCGCGTTTTGTGGGTGCCTTTTTTAAAGTAAATAAATCGCTTTCGAGAAGCCACGATACAATTTTGAAATTAATTACATCCTCGTGATATTCCCAGCAAACACCCAAAACCTTTTCAATTTCTGTTTCATCTTTAAAATTAATACATTTAACGCCATAAGAAGCTTCTCGACTAAAGGCTTGTCTTACTAATAAGCTGTTAGATATCCAGTTTCTTATGTTAAAACCGGCTTGAAGATGTACGTATGAAACGTCTGAAATTAACTTGACTGCATCTTCTGGCGTACTAACAGAATCTAACAAATCATCAACATAATGATTTTGCTTAATCGACTTAGCAGGTAAAGGAAATTCATTTTGAAATTTGTCAGCGTTTATATATTTAATGTACTGTGATATGCTGGGAGCACATGTAGCTCCAAATATCATTACGTCCATTACATACACATCAGGCGCTCTACTTTGCTCACAATCTCGCCACAAAAATCTCTGAACATCACGATCTTCCGGACGTATTTGAATTTGAAGAAACATTTCTTCTATGTCGCCACAAACAGCAATTGCATTCTGTCGGAATTTAAAAAGAATTGATGGGAGGGAGGCCAGCAAATCAGGGCCTTTGAGCAAAAATGAATTCAAAGATAAGCCCTCCGATTTCGCGGCCGCATCCCACACTACATGGGATTTTCCCGGCTTATTTTTATTAAACACCGCAAAAATTGGTAGATACCACACTTTACCATCAGATCTTTTTATTTCGTTGTCATTTAACTTTCGTATATAGCCTTTAGATATATAACTTGCAATTGTATATTTACATATTTTATGAAGGTCAGCATTTTTTAATATTTTTTTTTCGAGGCAGGTTAGCCGCTTTAAAGCTGTATCAAAACTATCTGGTAGTTTGAAATTATCAAACTTCCACAATAATGGAACCTCATAATGCCTATTTTCTTTCAACGTTGTGAAGCTGTTTAGCAAACTTAAAGCACGTTTTTCGTTTTCAGAAATAAGAGGATCTTTTTCACAAATACCAACACTTTCGAGTGTATAGAAACTCCTAACTAAATCATCTAACTTTTCATCTCTGACCGAGCAATCACAAATATGAAAATTGAATTGCTTACTTGTATTTCTAGCTGTAGACATTGTTCCATAAATAAGCCATCCAAGCTTTGTTAACACAGCAACAGGTTCATGTTGAGCACCTTCACGAATTTTACTTGAAGTGCCCAAGTTAAAATGATTTAATCCAATCAGCAGTCTTGGCTCTGCATCAGCGTATCCTTTAATCGGCAAGTTTCGCAAGTGGCGATAACGTTGGCACATAATTTGGTAGTCTAACGACTGCGTTGGCAAATTTAGGGACTTCACTGTACAGACGTTTAGGCTTACACGAAAATTGTTTTCCCCTGAAATATCAATTGTTAATTTCTTTGAATTTGTCTCACTTCTTTGCATACCGCCAGTCCATCTTAAACATAATGGGCTAGGCACACCACATATTCCAATTTCATCGGCAATTGCTTCATCCATCAAGCTTATGGACGATCCCTCGTCAATGAAAGCAAATGTTTCAATCACTTTATTATTACCGTGTATTTTTATCGGCATTATTTTAAACAGGATATTATTTTCTTTAGCACTATGTGAATTATGTATTCTTTCTTCTTGATTTTTATTAACTCGCATGTTATCAGTATTTGACGTTTCACTTTTTTCCTTGTTTGTTGACAAAAAATATCTGTATAATGAGGGATGGTGATAATATTCACAATTATCTATACTGCACATTTTCTTTTTCTTACATTCGCTGCTATGTAAACATAAGCAATATTTACATAGTTTGTTATATCTTACCACTTTCCATTTCTCAGCACGATTGATATTTTGGGCAATCACTTACAGTTTTACAGCTACTGCTGTTACATACAATACACTTACGTTCATTGTGAGAATTAATAAAAGCTTTCTTGTTTATTGTTGATTTGTTGTTGTTGTTATTAATTAATTTGCTGCTGTTAATGTTACTGGGCTTATTCGTAGTGGGATCTATTGATATTGTACTGGCTGTTAATCCAATGTTAAATAGCCAGTTATCAAAGGCCAATAAATTTGCTCTTTTGTTTTGATTAATTAGCTGTCTTTTCAGAGTTGCCCATTGCATTTGGTAAGTTGTAGGGAGTTTTCGTAGCAATTGTTGGAGTAAAAAGGAATTATTTATTTCATCTGGTAAGTTGCCAGCTCTAATAGTGGCAATTAAACTGCGGACGTTTATAGCAAAGGAGGTAAGAGTTTGCAAATTATTTTCGTCAACCTTTGGCGATGAACTAATTCTGTTTTTAATTGAATTTAATACCTTTTCGGGTTGGCCGTAGAGCATACGGAGAACGTCGATTACGCTAGAGACGTTTGAGGGGTGCACGAGGATATGTTGGACACTATTGAGGGCATCTCCTATTATGGATTTTTGGAGACGAATGAGGTTTTCGGCGTCAGTGAGGCAGCAAGTAGCAGTAGACCATTCAAATGTTGAGATAAATAAGGGCCAATCTTCAGGATTGCCGGCGAACATTGGCAATTCTTTTGGAACTGACTGTCGTGCGTTAATGCTGCTCTGTGGAAGGCGTGCGCTATTAAAATATTGTGTAGTAGTAATTGGATTATTTGTTTTTGTGAAACTTGTGGGCGCATTATAATAAAATGGTGTCTGATTAGATGATAAATCAGGAAGTATTGTGTTCGTATTAAAATTGGAAAATTGTGTTGTGTTGTAAAAGTCGGCTGCTGGAAAGTTAGAAAATGTTACCTCAGCAGGTTGGGGTGGAATGGTGTAAGTATTTAAAAGTCGAGTTTGTCTCTGATTACCACTACTGGTGGCGGTGGTCGTTGCACAAATTGGTGCGACCGAGTTTCTGGCTGTAAATGCAGCAGTAGATACTGCGGGGTGACTGCACACATTCAGATTTTGTGGCATTTGGTTGGAATGGTTAATTGTAATATTCGTAATACCACGAGTTTGTTCGACATGTCTAGTGGACATATCAAGAGGTATATCAGATAAATATGCAGCTTCATTTAGAGTCGAAGTATTTGCAACATTATTGGTTACTGCGAGTGTTTTATCAGCATAATGTTCTAATACTTGTTCTTGATAGGGAATGTCATCTATCCAGCTTCGAACGGATTGGGACCTAACAGATGAAAGATCACCAAAGTTGTCAGCTTCTTCTAGAAGTTGATATTTTTTATTTAGGTATTCACGCTCTAAACGAGCTTGCTCTAAATCGAGTTTTCGTTTTCTTCGAGTCGTTGAAGTTGTAGTTGAATACTACGCGATTGAGATCCAGCTGAGCGATGACTTATGACAGTATTAGTGTCAGAAGCTGGAGAGCTGTTCGAGGTTTGTGCCCCCGCTGTATTAACTTGGGGGGGTTCGCTACATGTTGACCTATCGTTATCACTTTCTTGTTGACCCTTATTGCTATTATTATCCATTACTTACTGCGAGATTGGCAATGATGTGGATTCTCTAGGTGACTCAGGTATAGGTGAAAATGAAGCAAATAGAATTTTAATGTGTTGGGGAGGCAATCAGCCGAGCCAGCAATTTCCACGGGATTTTGAATAAAATACACCAGATGAATAAAAGGCTTGATTTGTTCACGCAAATGTATTTATATTAAAATTCCTTTATAAATAGAAATTCAAATATATATATTTATAATCGGATAAAAAAAAAAACAAGAAATTCAATATAAAAATGATGACGTAGTATTTGGTATGGAAATAACTGGAAAAATTTAGGACTTGCATTAATCGATTTAGAACTTATATTACGATGTCACCCCACCTCTAATCCAACTGGTATAGCGATTATTTTTATATAAAATGGCGAAACTTTTTGAGTTACATATGGACAATTAATTATTTCGTTAAATTATAATAGCTGTAATAAACATAGTATTTTTCGGAGTTCAAATATATGGTGCTGCTAGATCGAAAGGAACTTAAATTATTTTGATTTTGGGAGTAGCGTTTACAGTTGTCAATTTACTAAGCTGTATTAACTCTAACACAAATGAAATAAATTAATTTGACAACTCGATTGAAATCGAATTTAATGTTTGTACTATAGTTAATTCGACATCGAATGTGGCAATTAGGCCCCAGACTTCTAGACCGATCTCCCTGAAGGATTCACAACATTGAACTAGGACTCTGGAATGAGTTAAATTCTATTTTTTCAGTCACGCTTACTTTAACACATACTTTTTTAATTTACTGTTACTCCTTCCGCGTAGTATTTAACAGATTTTCTAATATTAACGAGCAAACGCCGCCATTTGTGGACAAATTTTCAAATCATTTTCACTAATTTTTTTTTTTGAGATTGATGGGGGAGGATGACGCAAACTGCCCTCCCCAGAAATTGGTGCAAAATAACTTCTCCAGCTAAAAAATATGTATGGTCCATATATTTTAAAGATATGAATATATATAAATATATATGAATTCATGTATGGAAATGTATAGGATTATATATTGGGAAAAGTATTATATATGAATTGATATATGGACTAATAAATGAAATGTATTATATGTATTATGAAGCTCTTCATATATGGATCTATATATACAAATAAGATGTAATATATTGAGCCATAGATATAAATAAGTATATCAATATATCATACATGACATCTCACCAGAGTTGCCAGTCGGGCTTGTTTTGGCTGGATTGTCCAACTAACATCTTCAAGCTCCTAAAGGTTTGGAGTTAGCAAAATCCGTAAGCGCAAATACAAAATATATGCGGCAGAAAAAATAAAATTTTCATTAATTTGTTTATAGTTTTTTACACTCATGTACAGACAAATCAAATCGTTTTTCTTTTTGTATTTTTATCAGCACGATATAATATGGACACCTAACATTAAAATTCAAATAGGCTTATCTTTAAAACTAAATCGAACATTACTAAATACTAAAGTGTTTTATCTAGTTTATACTTTCATCCATTCTATAACAGATTATATAAGTAATGAATATGCTACGATGGTCGAACTGGAAAATCAAATTATTTTAATATATATTGTAGATACCGGTTTGTAATTTTTTTTATATCTCTTTTTTTTAAATTCATAAATATGTATTTTTAGTACTAATCTAGTTGATAATTTTCAGTCATCATATAATTTTTCTACCGACGAGCAAAATAGTTACAGACCAGATTTATATTGATCTTCAACTTTTTATTAGCTAAGGAAATATTTTTTGGCTTATTTTTTATTACTCTAAACAAAGATATAACAAAATTAATAAACAATAAAATACTTCCTTAGTGAAAAATGTTGAAGGTCAAAATTAAAAGGACTAAAAAATGGGTTTCTCTAACTACACAAATCTCGTTATACAATCTGTTCCACAAAACACTTTTAATTTTTTCATAACGTTCGATTTCGTTTAAAAGATAAGCCCTTGTGCCATATTATTTCGTCCTGCTATTATTTTGATCATAGCTGCACATATATGCATATCGATAAATGAACTGAAAGAATTTAAGTTTAGTTATATTATTGTAAGTGAAATTTATTTGCTGGTGGTTAAGCGATGTCTATATGCATTTCATTGTTGCTTTAACAAATCGTCAGTAGACTTCAACCACACGTTTTGAACAGTCACAAACATCTTATCTTATGCACAAACTTTCAAAAACCATTTGAGAATTCACAAATAATAATATTTTTGAAAATCACAAAACCAAATAAGAGTAGTAGGCGTAAAAACTCAAACAAAACCCAGCAAATAATTTTTATTCGATATGAATCTAATTCATTTTTCTACACCTTTATACAATTAGAAAACCATTGGATAGCAATAAAAGTAGTATTAATTATACCTATTATGATTTCTTTTTCGCTATTTAGTTTTAATTCGTAAATACATACATACGAGTATAGACTTCGTCAATTCACAAAGTCTGCTAAAGTGATAAGTCATAAATAACTATTTATGACCAAATAGTACTGTTGTGAACAGGCTGTTATATTGCCATATAAAAAATTATCATAATCGTTAAATTCAAATATATATTTATACATTTTATATTTTTTTTATTTTATATTTTTTACATCGTCGAACGACAAAACTGTATTTTTAGTTTTTAATTTGCAAATATAAAAAAGTGTCCAGTGTAGTGTGTGGTTATATGATGACATCAAAATTAAACAAAAATGTTTACTAGACATTGCAATTTCTAAGATGTCTGCTTTTTTTGCAGTTTTGGCGATTTCTAGTCAGTTTTGAGGATTGTTTCCGATTTTGCGAATTCTCGCGAATTTTTGCAATGTTCGCAATGAAATCGATTTTTATCCATTTTAAACAGTTTAGCGATTTCTAATGAATATTAAGAATTGTTTCCGATTTTGCGAATTTTTGCAATGTTTGCCATAAAAGCGATTTTTTTTTAATTTTAAACAGTTTGGCGATTTCTAATGAATTTTAAGAATTGTTTCTGATTTTGAGAATTCTCGCGAATTTTAACAATACTCGCGATGAAAGCGAGTTTTGCAAGTATTCTGATTCTGAACAGTTTTTGCGAATTTTAACCATTTTCGCAATTTTTACCGAATTATTGGCATTCCTTAGAGTTTTAGAAGTTTTTAATAAAATGTATGTTTTGTTTAAAATTTTGCATTTTTTCGCGAATTTCCGTTATTTTTGCAAGTGAGTAGTAGGGAACTGGCGGTTCTGCCCCAATTAAAATAGTGAAATTTGTGTGAAATTTCTAAAAATTATGGACTAAAATTTTTCAAATTTTGAAATTTTTTTGAAAATTGTAAAATTTGTCTGAATTTTGAGAAATTGTGTTTTTTGTTTACATTACTTGTTTTTTGTTTATATTAAGTGTATATATGTATGTATGTATGTTTGTATGTTTGACCGTGGGAATTTGTATGCGGAATATTTTGTGGGAATACGTTAAGGTTGTTTATAGGTTTGAAGCTTTTATATGTATATGATTTTCTAATGCCGACGGGAAAACATCTTTATTTTTTTCAAATGCCGACGGGAAAACATGTTTATTTTTTTCGAATGCCGACGGGAAAACATCATTATATATTTGAAATGCCGACTGGAGAAATAATGAAAATGATTTTTTCTAATGCCGACGGGAAATTTGTGGGTGTGTCCAGCTGTAGGAATTGAAGTCTGGCTTTGCTTGGTGGAGGGCGAGGTGTGCGGGGAATTCGTTGGCGTTTATGCCTGTTGAAAATTAAGCCAAGCTGGGCTTGGTTGGGGGCGGGATGTATTTAACGTAGATCGACTGGTGGAGCGCGGGGCGTTGTTGCAATATATATGTATCCGTGGGAATCTGTGTCTATATATGTTTGCAGGAGTTTAAGGCTGATCGTGATTTGAGGTGGGTAAGGGTGTTCATGTATATGTATCCGTGGCAATGTGTGTGTATGTATGCTTGTGGGGCAAGGCTGTCCTGGATTTGGGGTAGGTGAGGGCGTTGTTGTAATATGTATCTGTAGGAATTTGTGTGTTTGTATGTCTGTAGGAGTTTAAGGCTAATCGTGATTTCGGTTGTTGAGATTGATAGATTGTATGTTACCTTGAGATTTTGTGTATGTATATCTGTAAAAACTTTAGGCTGACTGTGATTTGTGAGGGCAGGGGCGTTTTTGAAATAGGTTTAATTTTTCGTAGATGAATTCTAGTATATGTGTGTGTATATGATTTTCTCACCCTAGTATTTATATGTACGTAGAAATAAATTGTTTCTCATATGAACATTTTTTGCTATAAAATATTATCATATATCTGAACTTCGCTAATCCTAGTATATTTTTCATATTGGAGGATGAGATTGCTTTATATTTTATTTAGCTTAAATTTGTCCAATGTTAAAGTCTGTCGGTCAGAAATTTGTTTATATTTATATAAATATTAATTTCAGTTTATGCAAAATTCTTGTGTACGATCGTAGCGATTTTGTGTGTGTGTATGTGTGTGTGCGCGATAGAGTTTGGCTGTCTGTGTTTGTTTATTTAAGTATATACATATGTCTTCGTCGATAAATACTTGAGGATGGGTAAGAAATTTTATAATAAGTGTACATATGTACATACACTGCAGAAAATGCGAATAGTGAAAATGTAGTGATTTACTAGTGACATTGTCAGTAGCACTACTGACCAGGTGTACCCCAGCCAATGTAATCGCATATTGACATTTAACATTAGCTTGTTATTGAAAATCCACCACTAGACTGTAGCACTACTGACTAAGTAGATTTTATGGGACCACATGGAAAGATTGGCACCAAAGATTCAGTAGTACATTTTAGAGGCTCTAGTCGATATTTTCTCGCTCGGTGACCGTAGTAAAACTGTACTGATTCACTATAGACACTGTCACCACCTGAAGGAAATTGTTTGTCATTTCTATTAAATACATATGTATATTAAAATTAAAAATTGTATGTTTGGCTGAATTAGTAAAGTCAAACACTTACGTATGAGTCTTAAAATGTGACAAATCTTTACCTGATGGCACAAAATCTTCCACTGGGTCAAAAATTCCATAATTGGCACCTTTCACTTAAAACTATTCAATTTTCACATTTTATATTTTTATACAATATTGATTATTATTTTATTTGTTTTTTTATTATTTTTTTTTTATTATGTTTTTAATTATTTTTAAATACATTTATATATACTAAGATTATAATTCTATTTCTTAAGATAATTTTTATAAACACTTAAATTTTGCTTGACGTCACGTTAATTTTCTACAAGCCAATAAAACATTAAGAAGAAGCATAGTTGTGTGTATCTGAAAAAATGTTTCTACGCATTAAAAGCATTATTAATAGACGCTCTGTTGACAATGTCACCAAAAAAGTCAACAAAAGTGAATTGTATGTATGTATCGATGTACATACAAATAAGTCTGTGCCTCCCTGTTTAAAGACATTTTTTGTCATGTGCGGTCTTTTATTGTTGTTGTAAATATTCGCCTGGTCTTTTGTGAATAGATGTGAAATATCTCCATAGTTTTTTTATTTGAAATTAAAATACGTTCTTTTAATTTTTAGATGTATTTACTTAAAATTTTGTGTGTTAAGTAAAATTTAATTCCTCTCTAGTTGTAGTAACTATAGTAGAAATATTTAATATATTTTATTTCCATTTGTTTAAAGTTGATGTAGCCTATATAGTCAACGTTAGAAATTTTTCGGTATAAAATTTTTTCCAACCATCGTCTTTTTTCTTCACCTTTTACATATATTTTAGAACTTCTTGCATTGGCTTTTAAAAAATGACAAACGCTTTGAAATGAAACTAATCCAGCAGTCCAGCTTAGGTGATGATAGTTTTTTGTTAACCACTTTGCTTCTCTTTGCTTTTTTATTGATAAACATTTAAAATCAAATGGTCGTTTTACAATGAAATTGTAATACTCAGTATTGTTGAAAACATCCGCTACTTCTTTTTGTAATGAAAATCATTCGAATTAGTTTTGAAACCTTACACGTCTAGTAAAACCATTTTTATCATTCATATTACTTAATTTATAAGACTTTCCGGACTTTCTATTATTCGATCATCAGTAAAAATGCAGTAGCTGAGGTCCTTGCTTGCTGTTTCAAATTAAATTTTTATATCAATTGGTCCGCTATTGAATAAAAGGAGCTTTTATCTTAAATTCTGATGCAGTTACAAGAGCTTGAAATTCTTTCATATGCGAGTAGTAGCTTTGTTGGAATCTTAGATATATATCATATAGAACTGAATAACGTTCACTTTTAAATTGTATGTTAAGATCATCATATGGATATGAGACTGAATTTAAATGAACTTTTTAATTAGTCAAATCACAATAAACAAAATTATTTGCTTCTTGAAAAGCGATTAACAGAAAACGAAGTCGTTTTCTGTGAATTTAAGTCTATCCTCTCGACGGTTTCTCTAGTATACAAGATGATTTTGCATGTCGGAATTTCTGGCTGACTTTTGTTGGCGTTATGGGTAATTAAATGTTAAAATTTTAATTGCCCACATTGTGCTACTTGATAATGTTACTATGCTTACATTAATAGACTATATGTTTATTTTATAAAGGGTGATCGCTATGCCTTTTATTTGATGCTCTAGATGATATATTTTTTTTTTCTCATGGTATTAAAGTTTAGCCTATTGTATGCATATTTCTCCTATGTTTAAGTATGCATTGTGTTCATGTCAGACAGGCTATATATATCAGTTGGTCTGCCAGTCTCTTGTTTTATTTATTTTTTCTTCTGATGTATCACTACTTTTTTTCATTTTACTACTTGAAATAGAGAACATTAATATAATTTTTAAATCCAATATTTTTAATGAAAATATATACATATGTGACTGTGTACATATGCAAATGTATTCATATCTACATACATATATGCGAATATATGTATGTATATAGAAATTAGTTTACATACAAACAAATACATATTTAATAAACAACTATTGCACCAAATCGATCTTCAAAAACTCAGTCACCTCCACCATGAATTCAGCGTAGGTGTTTTCATATAGTGTCAGAAACATTGGAATATCTACGTTTAAAGGAATTTTTGCATCAAATATTTCTACATCAGAGTTGCTGGTTGACCCCTTGAAGTTATTGTTGGTGATGTAGCCTGAGTTCTATTGGATTCAGATATTATGATTTCTCACTTAAAAAGGGTCCTCATCACCTTCTATAAAGTTTTTATATTTTTCTAACATGCATGTCTTAGCATGCCTTTGTCGATAGTGAAGCGAGCGTCCGAGATGTAGTGTTGTTTCAGTTAAAAATCTATACCATTAGAATTTACGATTTCGCTCTTTTTATTCTTTTAGAAAGTAGATACATATTTATGTATTTCATTTAGCATAGAGTCATAATATTTCTTTGCTTACAAAACTATGTGACGTGAGGAATTCTTTTAAATTTGCATGCTTCGGCATGCTTTCAATATTTTTTCTGTAAATTTATTTAATACTCATATAGATACAGATCAGTGAGCTGCAATTTTCATGGTTTTCGATGATTTACTCATACAATAAAATTTTTACTCACATTTAATCACGTACAAAACATTCAACGTACAATAAAATCAGCATCGTTCTAATATCTGTTCATTGGAATGATTGTGAGTGAAGGGATCAAACATGTTTTACTCAATTCATTCACATACATTAAGGGCCAAATTTACAGTCATTAGTTAATTATTAGTAAACTAAAATGATAACTATTGTTTAACTAATACTTCATATTCACAGTGCATTGTTTAACTAAAGTTCTTAATATGAATAAAGAATGGTAACCCTAGTAAACTATTAAGTTTTACCATTGGCAGCTCTGCTATAGCATATGGTTTTTGTTTACATTTGTATAGTATTTCTTAAAAATGGATAAAATAAGCGCACGCTCATCGAACTTTACCGCGCAAGATATTGAATTGCTGCTGAAATTGGTTCGGGAAAACCAAAATATTATCGAAAATTAAAAAACTGATAGTGTTACAGCTAAACACAAAGAAGATGCTTGGCAACGTATGTGCGAAATTTATAATAAAGAAAGTGTATCGCAACGAACTGCCAAGGTTTTAAGAACAAAATATTATAATTTAAAGAAAAATATGAAAAAAAGAGCAGCTGAAGAAAAAAGGAGCACTTATGCCACAGGGGGAGGACCACAAATAAAAGAGGGTATGACAGATAGCGACATAAAGCTTAGATCAATTCTGCATGACGCTCAGGTCGATGGCTTGGAGTCTGTGTATGATTCTGACTGTGTCAATGAAAAAAGTAAGTATAATCCTGTATGAACAAAACTCTTATTAAACACGAATGTGTATTATTTTTAGGAGATATAATAGTATGTGATCCTCACATAAAATGTTTACTTGATCAGAGCACAGAAAAACATGATTTTTTGCTATCAGATGTGGAAATTGAAAAATTGGAAGGCCCGTCATGCAGCTGGGAGAACTATCATCCAGAAAAATTAAGACAACCAATAACTCAAAAATTATATAATAAACCACCAAAAAAGGCGACATCTTGGTCCAAGTTAGCAGAAGTAAGGCAAAGTGGACTGATATAAAAGCCCAGCGAGAAATAGAGCTAATGGAAGAAGAATACAAGTCGCGTATGGCCTATTGGGAAGAGAAAAAGCTGTTGGAGAGGAAAGAATCTGAGTTCAGAATTAAACTAATGCAGCTAAAATATGAAAGAGAAGTTGGAAATGTCAACAGTTGTTAAATATAAATAATTACGCTATGCACCAAAAAAAGACTTGGAAAACACACAAAATTTAATAGTAATTTGTTTGTAATGTTAGTTTTAATGAATTATATTATTTATGTTAATCTATGAATTCACTGTTTATGTTTGCCAATTCGCTATGTAAATAGCTATTTTTTTCTTTCGTTTATTTATGGAATAACTTTTTAGGTTTGTTTTTATGTTTGTTTATTAATTAACTCAATAAAAAATGTTTTTATTACATTGAAGCAAAATATTTATCAATAAGTTTTTTTCTTGTTGTATTAGAGGATTCCACTCTAACGCTTCGATTGTGAGGCACATTTAAAATTTAATTTACTGCGTTTTCCATGTGTGGCGGAAGTAATGGGACTTCCATTTCCCTATTAATGCAACAAATATTGTGTAATACTCCTGTTGCAACTACAATACTTTGAACTTTTTTTGAATTCATGCGAATTCCTAAGGACAGCACAGCAAACCTTCGTTTCCACACTCCATAAGAACGTTCAACGCAGTTTCTGGTCCTTATAAGTGACTCATTAAAAAGATTTTCTGATGGTGTACTAGGTTTTAATAAAGGAGTTATTACAAAATTTGAATTTTCATAGCCGCTATCTGCAATCACAAGACTTTTTCCAAATTCTTTAGACTCTAAACGATAACAAATGCGTGAGTTCCGGAAAATGGTGGCATCGTGGGTTGAACCAGGCCAGCGTACCACTATATCTAGTATTCTAAGGTCGCTATCACACAAAGTTTGTACATTTATCGAGAAAAAACCTTTTCTGTTACGATACAACTCAGCATCATTACCACCTAAATCAAACAGCGATTTTAGTTACACAATATCAAATTTTTTCCTATATTATCTTACCAGCAGATTCTATCTTCACATGAGTACAGTCCATGGCGGCAATGACAGCCGGAAACTTTGCTAGTAACAGAAATTTTGATTTAATATTGTTCAACTCAATCGTAGTATTCGGAAAGTTAATGTATTCATCCCGAAGCATTGCTATATGATGCGAAATTATTGTAATATATCTTGATACGGTAGACTGTGAAAGCCCAAAAACATCTCCATTCATTCGCTGCATACAGCTTGTTGCATAGTACCGTAGAGTCAGCAGTAGCATTTGTTCAGGTAACACGGCGTTGTTCCTGTTAATGGAAAGCTGGATTAAACTACTATATATGTACACATGTATATATGTATGGCTCTACCAAGTCGTTCTGGTTTGAATTTTCGCGCGTATGCACTCAAGAACTTGCCACGCCACCTCCTTGCTTAGACGGAATCTATCCCTAAAGACGCTCCGCGAAAATATTCCAGATATTGTCAATATCAGCGTCACTTTCAATATCGGACTCAATATTTTCAATTTCACAAGCCATATCTAATATATTTTTGCAAAACAAAAATACTAGCAATAATTTACTAATCAGCTGTTGTCTAACTATTTGTTAACCAATGACATTTGGCGGTTTAACTAATGGTAAACAAAGAACTGTTAATCAAATATTATTGGCTAAACCATTGGTATTAGTTAACTAATGACTGTGAATTTGGGCCTAAATGTTTTATTCAGTTTTAATCATGCAACAAAACTCAATATTGAATATAATCAGCATCATAGAAACGAACGCATCGTTGGAATAACTGTGAGTGGATTGATCGAACTTGGTTTATTCAAACTTCTATGTGAACAAGCTCTGACGTTGAATAAAATCAAAGTAGTCAGGTTCGTTCAAGTTATTTTAAAACACACACACACAAACATGTCAAACAGGGGTGGAAAATTGGAGTTTTCTTTTTGTTCCAATTATAAAAAAGGTGCAACATTTCGTCGGCTTGTTTCTGGTTTGCGGCACAGTATATTGAAAATACATTATGTCTGCAGCAAACCAGAAACAAGCCGACGATTTTTTTAACTACGAGTTTGAAAATTTGCTTGTTTTTATGGTTAAGCGATTGTCTATATGAGTAGTAGGGAACTGGGCATTCGGGGCCAATTAAAATTGTTAAATTGTGGGCTGAAATTGTTAAATTGTGGCTGAAATTGTTAAATTTTGGGCTGAAATTGTTAAATTGTGGCTGAAATTGTTAAATTTTGGCTGAAATTTTAAAATTCTTGGAAATTTGATACCTACGTGTGTGTGTCCGTCCGTCCGTCTGTGTTTTTTGTTTACATTAGGAGTTTTTTGTTTATATTAAGTTTTTTATTTATATTAAGTGTATGTATGTATGTATGTATGTATGACCGTGGGAACTTGTGCGTGGAATATTTTGTGGGAATACATTAAGGGGGTTTATAGCTTTAAGATTTTTATATTTGTATGATTTTTTCAAATGCTGACGGGAAAACATGTTTATTTTTTTCGAATGCCGACGGGAAAACATGTTTATTTTTTTCAAATGCCGACGGGAAAACATGTTTATTTTTTTCAAATGCCGACGTGAAAATCATGGAAATGATATTTCCTAATGCCAACGGAAAATTAGTGGGTGCGTCTTGCTGTAGGAATTGAAGTCTGGCTGTGATTGGTGGAGGGCGGGGTGTGTCTAGCTGTAGGAATTGAAGTCTGGCTGTGATTGGTGGAGGACGGGGTTTGTCTAGATTGTGAGACCTTAAGGCTGACCGTGATTTGGGTAGGTGAGGGTGTTTTGTAATATGTAACCGCGGGAATTCGGTGACGTATATGCTTGTTGGAATTTAAGCCAAGCTGTGCTTGGTGGGGGGCGGGATGTATTTGAGGTAGATCGACTGGTGGAGGGTGGGGAGTTGTTGTAATATGTATCCGTGGGAATCTGTGTACATGTATGTATGTATGTATGTATGTCTGTAAGAGTTTAAGGCTGTCTGTGATTTATGAAAGGCTAGGTGAGAGTGTTCATGTAATACGTATCCGTGGGAATCTGTGTATATGTATGTTCGTAGGAGTTTAAGGCTGATTGTGATTTGAGGTGGAGGAGGGTCTTGTTGTGATAGATAGATAGAATGTGCCTATGTGTGTGTGTGTGTGTGTATGTATGTATATGTAGGAGTTTAAGGCTGTCCTTGATTTGAGGTAGGCGGGCGGTGTTATTGTAATATGTATCTATAAGAATTTGGGTGTTTATATGTCTGTAGGAATTTTTGTACATGTATGTCTGTACGAGTTTAAGGCTGATCGTAATTTAAATTGTTGAGATTGATCGATTGTATGTGACTTCGAGAATTAGTGTATGTATATCTGTAGGAATCTTAAGGCTTATCGTGATTTATGAGGGGCGAAGTGTTCATGTAATATAACCGCGCAATTTGTGTATGTATATCTGTAGAAAATTTAAGGCTTATCGTGATTTATGAGGGGCGAAGTGTTCATTAAATATATCATGATTACTGAGAGGTGAGGTGAAGGTGTTCATGTATATGTATACGTATTTGTGTGTATGTATGTCTATATGAGTTTAAGACTGATTGTGATTTAGGTTGTGAGATTGATAGATTGTATGTTACCTTGAGATTTTGTGTATGTATATCTGTAAGAACTTTAGGCTGACTGTGATTTGTGAGGGGAGGGGCGTTGTTGAAATAGGTGTAATTTTTCGTAGATGAATTTTAGTATGTGTGTATGTATGTGAGTTTCTCATCATAGTATTTATATGTACGTAGAAATAAATTGTTTCTCATATGAACATTTTTTGCTAGAAAATATTATCATATATCTGAACTTCCCTAATCCTAGTATGTTTTTCATATTGGAGGATGAGATTGCTTTATATTTTATCAAGCTTAAATTTGTCCAGTGTTAAAGTCTGTCGGTCAGAAATTTGTTTATATTTGTATAAATATTAATTTCAGATTTTGCAAAATTCTTGTGTACGATCGTGATGATTTTTTTTTTTTTTGAGTTTGACTGGTCTGTGATAAGTTTGTTTATTTAAGTACATTTGTCTTCTTCGACTTTCGTCTTCAAGCGTCAATAGCTTGGAGAACGGTTTGTATGTTTTCATGATGTAGATATGTAAGTGCGATTGTTAAAATCCAATAAATACTTGAGCATGGGTAAGAAATTTGATAATATGTGTACATATGTACATATGGATCTACAAATTGATTTTATGTATGTATGTATGTACATACAAATAAGTCTGGAGCTCCCTGTTTAAATACATTTTTTTTATCATGTGCTGTTGTTGCTGTTGTAAATATTCGCGTGGTCTTTTGTGTATAGATGTGAAATATCTCGGTGGTTTTTTTATTTGAAATTAAAAAAACGTTGTTTTAATTTTTAGATGTATTTACTTAAAAGTTTGTGAGAAGTTTCTGCTTTAAGTAAAATTGAATTCCTCTCTAGTTGTAGTAACTCTAGTATAAATATTTAATATTTTTTATTTCCATTTGTTTAAAGTTGATGTAGCCTATATAGTCAACGTTCGAAATTTTTCGGTGTAAAATTTTTTCCAACTATCATCTTTTTTCTTCACCTTTTTCATATATTTAAACATCTTGCATTGGCTTAAAAAAATGACAAACGCTTTGAAATGAAACTGATCCAGCAGTCCAGCTTAGGTGATGATAGTTTTTTGTTAACCACTTTGCTTCTCTTTCCTTTTTTATTGATAAGCATTTAAAATCAAATGGCGGTTTTATAATGAAATTGTTATACTCATTATTGTTAAAAATCATTCGAAACCTTACTCGTCTATTAAAACCATTTTTTCATTCATATTACTTAATTTATAAGACTTTCAGGACTTTCTATTATTCGATCATCAGTAAAAATGCAGTAGCTGAGGTCCTTGGTTACTGTTTCATATTAAATTTCTATATCAATTGGGCCGCTATTGAATAAAAGGAACTTTTATCTTAAACTTTAGTGCATTTGGAAGTGCTTGAGATTCTTTCATATAATAGCTTTGTTGGAATCTTAGATACGAGTACATATAATATAGAATTGCATAACGTTTATTTTTAATTTTTATGTTAAGATCATTATCATTTGGATATGTACTTTTAAATTAGTTAAATCATAATGAGGAAACTTGTTTTCTTCTTGAATAGCGATCAACAGAAAACGAAATCGTTTTCTTACAATTTAGGTCTGGTCTCTCAACGGTTCATATATCTCTCTACTCTTTGTCAGCGTTAAGGGACAATTAAATGTTAAAATTTTAAATCCTCAAATTGTGTTACTTCATACTGATAATATGTTTTCATTAATAAGGTATATGTTTATATTATGAAGGTTACTCGCCTATGGCTTTTATTTGATGTTCTAGATGATTTTTTTTCTCATTTTATTAAAGTTCAGCGTATTGTGCATATATTTCTGATATTTTTAATCGCGCTTTATTTACCTGTCAGACAAAGTGTAAGTATCAGTTGATCACTCAGTCTCTCTTTTTAATAATTTTTTTCTTTTAATATGCCACTACTATTTTTTCAGATTTTACTACTTGAAAAAGAGAATATTTATGTAATTTGTAAATGTATTCATATATACATATAGGTAAATATATGTATGTATGTATAGAAAATTACTTTATCTACAAAGAAATACATGTTTAATAATCAACTATTCTAGAAAATCTATCTCAAATAATTCAGTTACCTCCACCATAAATTCACCGTCTGTGTTTTCATAGTGTCAGAAACATTAGAATAACTATGTTTGAGAGAATTTTTACATCGAGTTTTTCTACATGAGGTTTGCTGGTTGACCCCCTTGAAGTTATTGTTGACGTAGGCTGGGTTTTATCATATTCAGATGCAATCATTTCCTACTTAAAAAAGGTCCTCATTACTATCAACTATATCTGTATACATTTCGTTCATGAGTTGGGTTGATCCAGATACAATTGCTGTCTACAGATTAATGATTAGAAACAAGTTTCTCATCACCTTCTAACAGATTTATATATTTTGCTAGCATGCATGCCTTAGCATGCTTCTATCGATAGTGACGCGAGAGTCCGACATGTAGTGGTGTTTCAATTAAAAATCTATACTATTAGATTTTACGATTTCGCTCTTTTTATTCTTTTACAAAGTAGATACATATTTATGTATTTCATTTAGCACAGAGTCATAAAATTTCTTTGCTTACAAAATTGTGTGACATTCTTTTAAATTTGCATGCTTAGGCATTCTTTCAATATTTTTTCTGTAAATTTATTTGCTACTCATACAGATACAGATATAAAGTAAGATCTGCTTACATTGCATTTTACAATTTATGTATGCTTCAGCATGATTCCAGTTGAAGTCCATATTTATTCGGTAAGTTTGTTTGATACTAATTCATGCACATATACATTCTTAAAGATTGGAAATCTAAGTCCAATTTATGTAGTTTATCTATATTTTCTAAAGATTTGATAGCTATAGAAATTAATAGAGTAAAGATCTATTATAATAGCCCATGGGCATATTTTAAAATTTCGCTTGCTAGAGCTTTCGAAATGGAAAATGTACAATTTTCACTATAAAAAGTGATAATATTAGGTGTTACTGAATATTACACTGTGTTGTAATTTATTTTGAACACTTAAGTTTTCACAATATTTCATACAGGGCCAACAAGTTTAGAGAATTTCCAGTATATTAAGTTAATTATCTTTCTTAAGACATATCATTCCTTCAAAAATACAAACCAAACTAGATTTTTCCTGTTTAATTTTATTTTTTACTTTCATTAAATTTCAACATTTTGTTCATCTTCAAATTATTATATTTAGCAGCTTTTTCTCATTTGTTGAGTTAACTTTAATCGGAAACATTTAAATAGTGAGATGAACTTTTATATCGTATGCGAGTACATTAAGTAATTCTTTGTATATTTCATTTATATGAACCATCATCACATAATTCCTTTGGATGATCTATTAAATCATTCTACTATTGATGCTTTCATATTAAGTAATGTTTAATATTCTAGATATGCATGAATTTTCCAGTGTCTATTAAAAAATTCTTTACAATCATCCATTTGTAAGCTTTTTGGTACTCATAACATTTCAAAAATATTTTCCACAGCCTAGGTTTTTTCGAATGCAACTTTTATTTTCAACGGTATTGACCATAGAAACTTTGTGAATGAATCATTTACAGTCTACAATAATCAATAATTTCTATTTTCTGTAGAATAGTTTCCCATTTCACCTAAATCAGCTCCATAAAAGATCAACTATTCCTTTCATTACATATCTACAATGCACAAAAAATTTTCGAGATTTATTATAGAGTTCGTCTACTAAATTTCTTTTTAAAGACATTGAGTTATTTTAAAGATTTTTTGGAGAGTGTTGTGATCTACTTGATGCACTTTCAGCTATTTATACTATATTTTCCAATCTATAAATTTTATCGTTCAGCTGTTCAATTTGTTTTTTCAAAAGATGATTTGATTTTTAGTATGTATTTTATCAATTTTATAACTATCTTCTATCTCTAATTGTATTTCACGTTGTACTATATCAATTTGCATTTTAATATATTCTTGAATTATATTAATTCCTTAAGCTATATTATTAATTTGTCCTATAGTTTATCTTATATAGAACAGAATACTGACCCATTTCGAAACGATTATTTAAATCATCATATGAATATGACTCTGAGTTTAGATATACTTTTAAATTAGAGATATTACAATGGTCAAATATATTTCCTTGTTCTTTACTTTTCTCTTTTTATAAACCAATTATAAGAAATCGTGGTCTTTCGTTTTGTGGAGAAAGCTTTACATTCCATAAAACCTTTGTACTCTTTGGTAAAACAGGATTTACATGACAGTCCCAACTTCTAAACGCAATTGGTATAGAATGTTTGCTGTTGATTATCTTAAACATTTCCAATTTTGCAAAGTCCGATAGTTGAATGTGTGGCATTTTCCATGTTATATCCAGAATTGTTAATTTCAACTGATCAGTTGCATTTGTAGAATAATATGATCTCTCATCGGATGTAGAACGTTGAAGGATAAGCTCATGTTTCGAATTTAATAGTATTTTGTTATAATCTTCAGCAAACACCATCAACATTTTCAGAGGTATACAACAGCTAAAATGACTTTTTTCTAAAACAAAAGTTTCGTTAAGACACCAACCAGCGTTTTTTAGTGTAGCACTTTCAGCCTTATTCAACGATACAAAATTTTTCATGGTGGATGAAATTCCAAGTTTACGTGTACGATCAACTTCAAAACCATTAATTTCGTAACGAATTTCATCAAACAAATATGAAGCAAAGTTGTTTTTTAATTTCACATCTATAGCTGGAACCTCTTTGGTTGCTTCCTTCTTTACTATAAAACCATGAATGTAAATCATACTCTCACTTGGTAAGACGAAGAGATCCTGATTTTGAATTGGTATACGAATCTCATCGTTGTTGTTAAATGATTTTAGATATGGAGAGTAACTATGATATTCCCTTTTTACAATACTCTCATCATACATAGGTTTTTGAAGAACATTTAGTATTTCATTCATTGTTGAAGATTAAATCCCAACGATTTTAAGTATTCTGTATTAGATGAGGACAACAGTTTTTTATTTTTTATACTTTCTCGAATGTGAGTTGGTGCGGTATTGAATGGAAATCCTCTTTGCACTATGTTTTTATTGTAAATGATCATTATTCTGGTTTGAAGTGGAGTCTAAGAGTGATTTTTTCTCCTCTAAAATTTATAAGTTCACCGTCTTGATTTAAGATTCTAATCGTTATGTTGTTTATTTGTTGACAGTTGACGGGTAAATAAATAACATTTCGAGGTTTTTCGTTTATTTTATATCCTGGAGGAACATCAAGAGGAAATTCATGAATAGCATGATTCGAAGTATTATTAATAAATGAACCGGTTGTTAAGTTGCTTTCAATGCGTATTGTATTAACATCCGTAATATGTGCAGGTAAATCACATTCAAATAACTTTGTAGTATTCAATGAATTAACATCTACAATCATCACTTCCAAAGATTTATCATTTTTAAGATTTTGATTAGTATTATAATAGTAAGTTGAATTTACTTCTAGTTTTCTTTTACTAAATCCAAGTAACTTTCCTATACTGTTTGGTTGTGAAAAATCTATATCCATTGATGAGGTTATTTCAGTTTTAAGTGTGTTATTGTTAGCTTCAATTATTAGATAAATTGATTCATCGATATCTCTTAAGCTTGAGTTTAGGAAAAAATCAATATCTTCAAGTTCGTATGAACCAACTGGAATAGTAATAATATGATTTCCTATATGAAACAAATTGTTGTGAACATCTACATTGGGTATGGAATTTTGTAGGGAGTTCAATTGGAGGAAAATATTCTCCAACCAGAGTTGAAGTGTTTGCGTTTAAAGATATTGTTATTGACATTTCAAGTATTCAGAATGAACTGATGTTTGATTATTATTTTACCTGATTTAAGTGTTAAATAATAAATCAAAAAAAAATGTCTTTTATAATTTTATGTTTTCTTTATTAATATTTGATTTAATAAACTTTCTTAAGAGTATTACATTTTTTTGAGCACATATACAATATTTTCTATGATAACAACAAACATTCACAGATTTATCATTTTGATATAATGTTTTTAAATTTGGGCAATTTAGATCGTCTAGGTTATAAAAATAAATTTTTTCCTCAAAAATATTTTGAATCCACTTAATTTTTTCTAATCCTTTAGCATAACAAATAAAATTTTTATCTTTAACATGCTCAATATAATATTCCACAATATTTGCTAAGGTTGAATCGCCATCTTTCCATTTTAATCCATGATGATGATTATAAAGCCAATTTATTGAATATTTTTCTTTTGTTGTCAACAATGAATATGGAAAAGGTGGTTTAATAATAAATGTTTGCACTTGTATATCGTTAATTGAAATACTCAGTTCTTTTCCGATGAATTTATTGTTGAGATAGAAACCTTGTACATCTACAACTAATATTCTCTCCTCAGACATTGTGCAATACTAATCAAGTCACAACGGCGACGACGACTGTAAAACTGTTTTTAAATTATTATAAAAATTCATTAACAAATGTTCTTATATACTTTTTATTCTTACTAAAATACAAGTTTGATAAAAAGTTGTGGTCAAGAGTATAAAAAAATTAGTGAACAGAAGCCGAAATTAGTTGTTCTGAATGATAAAGTCTATGTTTTTAAATTATTATAAAAATTCATTATACATAATGCTTGTTCCCAACTTTTATCGATAAGGGAACATTTACAGGTATCAGGTCCACAAGTTGTTTCATTGTTGGACCACACACAATTGGTGTAATGATATCCAAATTTTGATTTACTTTTCTTATAAAATGCATATTCATCGAATTGAGTTTTAAATTTCTTCAAAATAATCTCATGTTCATACCACAAAAACCTTTCTTCGTTCAAGAAGTCATGTAAAATTTTCGAATAAAACTGATTTTTCATTATTTTTCTTATTTTAATTTTTTTATTTATGTTAAATAAATGTTCTTAACACATCAACAACAAAGTTTATATTAAGTAGTAGTAAATGTATTTCATCATATTAGTTAATTTATAATATTTCCATATCCAAATCATGGGTATAATCTTGAATGTTGATTAATGTCATATCGGATCGGTATGTAGTATCATCTTCAGAAACCGTCTCAATTTCACCATTACTTAAAATTCTCTCGTATTCAACTTGACGGTATTCGAAACATGAAATATTTAATCGACGTTTCAAGTAATTGCTGTCATATGTACAACGGATTCTCAATTTTATATTATCTTTGTATTGAAGTTGAAAATGTCTATAAAATGGGGTCGAACTTTCAATTATTCCTGCAATATTTTTTTCTTTTTTTACTAAATCTTGTCTAAATGCTTCAATAGCTTGTTCGACAGTAAAAGATTGATTTATAGGTGGTGGTGGTGAGGAGTCTTCTTGTTCTTCGTTTGATTTATATTCTGTTTTTGTTGTTGTTTTTGTTGACTCGATGTTTTTATTTAAATCATTAGTAAACTTTAAAAGTTTGAAATTTAGTTGTATGCTCACAGTATCATTATTTGGTAATTTAATTGCAAATTCTGTATTTTTAAGTTCATTTTCACTCAAATCAATAGGTAATGAAGCTGAAAACACTTGTATGATATAGATATATGAAAACAATATGATAAAAATATTTTTCATTTTAGTTTTTCTTTTTAATATATATGTTCTTAGGTTAGCGATATATTTTTGAATGAGATGATAAGAATTGTTTCTTATATTTATATACTAATTTAATAATCTTCATATTGAAATGAGTCATCACCACCGCTAGCACCACCAGCTGCTTTCTTAACTATACTATTATTAACCATTTTCTGGGGGAGGGGAGGTTTTTGTTGATTTTTATTCAATGAATGGATACCAGTCTTACCATTATAAGATTTAGTTGCATATTCATCTATTTCACTATAAACACATGATGGTTTGTATGAGTATACATTTATATCTTTAAAACCACCCTCATAGACTGTTCCGACTAGTGATATCATACCACCAATAACCTCAATTTTTATATGTTGATTGTGACTAAATTGAAATATTGGAATATTTGTTGGCATTTGTTGTCCTCTATTAAGAGAAAAAATTTGCGTTCTAGTCCCTCCTTCTGCGGTTAGAAACACCTGCATTATAATATCCAAAACTATTGCATTTATTATTTGAAAAGTTTTCCACTGTGCATGACAAGTACAATATTTATCACCAGTTTTTAAAAATTGACCCCAATACATATTTATCAAAGTTTTTAATTTAACTGAATCTCTTTATATATAACTGAATCTCTTTATATATATATATACTTAACCGCATATATATATATACTTAACCGCAATTGATAAGAAGTTATTGAAATAACTAAAAACGTCTTATACTATCAATTACTGGATATAAAGAATCAGTTTGAAAGTTCGTTTTACGGTGAAAAGTTGAAAGCAAAAAAAAAAAAATGAGGGCAAGCTTAAGAAAATTGTTTCAAAATCCTAATATTACATACTTACCTTTAAAGGATATGGAAGAAAATACTATATATGAAATCAACAAGATAGATCGAGTAGATACAAAATATTGTGAAAGTATAAGATGTCTTCTAAATAAAGAATATTACATTTATTTACCTAAACGATTTCTGATTATTACTAAAAATCAGATGGATTATCTAAACACAACTCCACACATTTTAAAGAAAGTTAAGGAAGTGAAGGGATTATATACTCTAATCGTTAAAAAGAAGAAGCAATATGTATTCTACAACAACAACTTGTATGACAGTACTGAAGAAGATGATGATGATGATGATGATCATGATGATGAAATAAAAAACATATTTTAAATAAACTTCGAAACAGAAACTTTTTTAAAATTATGAAAACATATGTAACAATAAAAGCCTCCAAAATCTAAAATTTCTCACGTATTTAATAAATTAGGAACTTTATAAAAATGAAAAACCGCAACGGAAGCTTTTAAAAATTAAAACCTGCAACATTAAAATTTCTACCACATTTTTCATGTTTAGAAATAAACCACGAAACAGAAACTCTCGCGTATTTAATAAATTAAGCCCTTTATCAAAATGAAAAACCACAACATTAAAATTTCTAGCACATTTTTCATGTTTAGTAACAAAATTACATTTCTAAATTTTGTATAAAAACCACCTCTAGTTTTACTTTAAGTATTATTCAAGTTAAGTAAACCGCTAAAGATGGAAGCACATTTAAAAACCATACTTAAAAAATCCCAAAATAAAACCATTCTCCCTATAAAGGAGATGGTTTTTAACCACAATTATGAAATTACAAAGATGGAGCGTGTACAGACATGCTTTGGGATGAAAATTCGTTGCTTGGTGGAGAGAAATAAATATATATACCTGCCCAGTATATTCAACGATACCATCGATGATGATACTATTGCGGAATTTGACCGCAATACCTACTACCTTTCCAAAGATAGGAAAGGAAGCAGTAAGGTTAATTATGAATTAACTATTAATGCAAAAACAACAGGTAATTTCTGGTAAAAAAAGTTTTTATTTATTTATTTATTATTAAATCTAATAATTAATTATTATCGTTTTAGTTCGAGATACACCAAAGAAGTAAACTGAATGTTATTGAAGTCAACCACAAACAGAAGCCGAAATTATTTGTTCTGAATTATTATGTTAATAATAAATGTGCTGTTATTATGTTAATAATAAATGTGGTTAATTTAAGTATTTGTTTGCTCATTTTTTTTAATTTTGTTTGTTTTTATACTCTTGACCACAACTTTTTATCAAACTTGAATTTTAGTAAGAATAAAAAGTATATAAGAACATTTGTTAATGAGTTTTAATTAAACAATTGATTTTCATTATTCTAAGAAAACGTGTCACACGCAAAAAAAGAAAAAACATATTCAAAAACCGTCATCAGTGATTGAAAACTATATTAAAAAAGCATTCTTAAAACAGAAAATTATAATTTATATATAATTTAAAAACTGTTTAAAATCATATTTATATAAAAAAGTTAAAAAACTACGTAAAAGT
Source organism: Nowickia ferox (assembly GCA_936439885.1). Classification (NCBI taxonomy): domain Eukaryota; kingdom Metazoa; phylum Arthropoda; class Insecta; order Diptera; family Tachinidae; genus Nowickia; species Nowickia ferox. The sequence goes on along the minus strand of OW387023.1, from coordinate 71,488,741 downwards.
AATCCTTTAAAGCGAAATTGTGAAATATTTATATAAACATCTTCACTAAGTCCAGGTGTGTGTTGTAGATATTAAGAGCAAATCTATAATTTGTGTTTATTTTAATTTCAAATACTTTCAGTACAGTACTTCCATTTCTGGTGTTATATCATGTACATCTGTGAAGTATGTGGAATGTCTTTCGCATCCAAATTTAATTTTAAGAGACATTTTAATAATAAACATATTGAGTCAAAATCAAACAAAAGAAAACTAAATTTAAAAAATGAAAATATTGAAGAAACTCCATCATGTAGCTATATACGATGTGAAACTTGTAAATTAAATATAAGAAAAGGTTCTTGGTCTCATAATTTGCTAACTAATGATCATAAAAAAAATAATAATCGTTTGTTTATAAACAACGATATATATATAAGTAAAAATTTATTTTCTAAGCGTATTCAAACTTTTGTATACGAAAATAAAAAGGTAGATGAGCTTTCAATAAACATTTTATTTTCGAATGCAAAAGAAAGTATTATAAATATTTTAAAAAATATGTTATTAGAACATCAAAATATAAAATTTAATATAGAAGTTTTTGCAGAATATATAAAATTCTCAAAAACTAATGAAATTGAAATTGATGATAGCGCACTAATTAGTATGAAATCTTTTCAAACGAAAATGGTAATAGTACAATTAGAACAAGATCTATCAAACATGTACGATAATCATAGTATAGAAATAGCAACCAAAATGGATGAATTTCAAGAGAGAGACAGTGGTTGGTCTCTAGTTTGTATCAATAAAATTGAAATAAACGTTAACAAGTATTGTCCTATAAAAGCATCTAAATATTTAGAACTACCAATATTTATCAGAAATAAAAAAGCGTGCGTTAACATTAAAAATAAAGATAATTATTGTTTCAAATGGTCTCTTATAGCTGCATTAGAAAACAATAATTTAAATTCAAAATATTTACATTATAGTAACGTTATCACACAAAGCTTAATAACACTAACAAATGGAACAACAATTGATTTCACCAACTTAACCTTTCCTCTATCTATTGCTGATATTAAGATATTTGAGAAATACAATTTAAATATAAGCGTGAATGTTTTTGGATGTGATGTGATAAAAAAAGAAATCGTTGGACCATATTATAAAACAGCTGATGAAAAAATTAATCATATCAATTTACTATACATTCAAGATGATGAAAACGATGAATCACATTATGTTTGGATAAGAAACATAAGTCGTTTATTGAGTATACAAGTTTCAAAACATCTAGGTGCTAAATATTTTTGTAATTTTTGCTTACACTATTCAAGCAGTGAACTCTTGTTATTAAAACATAAACAAGAATGCAATAAAATTGTCACCAAAATGCCTTCGGGTCTTAAGGATGATAATATATTGCAGTTCAAAAATTTTAAAAATCAATTAGATGTACCATTTGTTATCTATGCGGATTTTGAATGTATATTAAGTAAAATAAACAACAAAAATTCTAATAATATCACAAGCATTCAAAAACATATACCTATAGCTTACAGCTACTACATAAAATCATCTTTTGATTCTAAACTGAATAAGCTTAGAACGTATACGGGTGACGATGTTGTTAAAGATTTTGTTCAAAATTTGATTGAGGATGCACGTTTTTTGTGTACAAACTTTCTAATGAAAGTAGTGCCAATGAATTCTCTATTACCCCATGAAGTTGAAAAACATTATAATACTAATGAGTGTCATATATGTAAACAAATTCTAGATGATGATGATAGATGTGCTGATCATTGTCATTTAACTGGTCAATATCGCGGTCCAGCTCATTGGAAATGTAATATTAATTATCAATTACCTAACTTTATTCCAATAATTTTTCATAACTTTTCAGGCTATGATTGTCATTTGTTTATAAATGCTCTAGCAGATTATCCGGGCGATATAGATGTTATACCACTTAATAAAGAATTGTATATATCTGTTAGAAAAAGAATTCAAATAACTGACAAATATAATTTAGAATTACGTTTTCTCGATTCTTTTAAATTTATGTCGTCTAGTTTAGATAAATTATCTAATTATTTGCATGAAGATAACTTTAAAACACTGCAATCAATATATCCAAATCATTTAGAGTTTAATCTTTTGAAAAGAAAAGGTATATTTCCTTATGATTATATCGATTCAGTTGAAAAATTAAGTGAAAATGTCTTACCTTCTCGTGAACAGTTTTTCTCTACATTAAATAATAAAGAATGTACTATTGTTGATTATGAGCACGCGTTAAGTGTTTGGTCTACATTTAACTGTCAATCTCTAAATGAGTATATGCTTTTATATCTAAAAACTGATGTACTTCTTTTAACTGATGTATTTGAACATTTTCGTTCTGTTTGTAAATCAATATATCATCTTGATCCATGTCATTACTATACAACACCTGGTTTATCGTGGGATGCCATGTTAAAAATAACGAAAATTAAATTGGAATTATTCACCGATATAAATATGTATAATTTCATTAAAAAAGGAATAAGAGGTGGTATTGTTCAATGCACAACACGTCGAACAGTTGCAAATCATAAATATATCAAAACATATGATTGCTCTAAACCCTCACAATATCTTATGTATTTAGATGCGAACAACTTGTATGGTTGGGCAATGTCTGAATCTTTACCAGAAGGTAAATTTGAATGGATTGAAGATATAGATAGCTTTGATATTTCGAAAGTATCTGAAAACTCTGATTTTGGTTACATTTTAGAAGTTGATTTAGACTATCCTGAAGAACTACATGATAGTCATAATGATTTACCGTTTTGTGCTGAACTTAAAAGTCCACCAATACAACATCATAATATAAAGAAACTAATTCCCGATTTAACTAACAAAAAATCATATATAATTCACTATCGAAATCTTCAACAGTGTATTAGAAATGGTTTAAAATTAGTTAAAATTCATAGAATATTAAGATTTAAACAATCAACTTGGTTGAAACAGTATATCGATTTAAATACCTTTCATCGAACCAATGCCAAAAATGAGTTTGAAAAAATTTTTTTAAACTTTTAAATAAAAACGAAAAACGTAAAAATGTAAAAATCGTTAATGCTTGGGAGAGTGAACACAACCGTTTGGGCGCACGAGCTCTTATAGCAAAACCTAATTTTCATAGTTCAACACATTTTACCGATAATATGATTGCAATTCAAATGAGTATGGATAGCGTAACATCTAATAAACCTATATATTTAGGGTTTTCAGTTCTAGAACTATCTAAATATAAAATGTATGACTTTCACTATCAGTATATGCAGACAAAGTTTAATGAAAATTTAAAATTAAATTATATGGATACTGATTCTTTAATTTACACAATAAGAACAAACGATTTTTATAAAGATATTTACAATGATCTTCATCTAAACTTTGATACATCAGACTATTCAATTAATAATGTTTTCAATTCCCCCTTGCAAAACAAAAAAGTCTTGGGAATGATGAAAGATGAGAATAATGGACATGTAATGTTAGAATTTATTGGGCTTCGATCAAAAGTATATTCAATAGCTTTTGACGATAAAGAAGAAATCAAAAAAGCTAAAGGTGTAAAAAACTCTGCTTTAAAAAAACTAACTATAAATGATTACCGTAACTGTTTGATAGATAAAACCATATATCACGATAAAATGTATATATTTAAATCTATCCTACATGAAATTTATACACAACAAATATCAAAAGTTGTATTAAGTTATGATGATAATAAACGTTATATAAGAGAAGATGGTATTAATACCTATGCTTGGGGACATTTCAAAATAAACAAAAATTGAAATTTTAATAAAGTCTAAATCATAAAAAAAGGTTTTTTCTTTTACAAATACAATACTTATTTATACATATTTATATTATTACATATATATATATATATATATATATATATATATATATATATATATATATATATATATATTCAATATAAGATTAATTTTTTTACTATTTTTTATTATATTATAAAGTTTTCAAACAAATTAATAAATAAAATATATAAATACATAAATAGTATATTTATTTTTGGGTTTTTATTTCTTATCAACTTTGTTGTGTATGGTTAGGATCAAGCTTTTGTATTCAAACAACTTAATTAAATCAACTGTTTCAAACACACATTCATACATATCAACGAAAAAGAAAAAACCACAACAGAACAACAATACAATAGGGTGGCACTTATATCATCGTTGTTAGTTTTCTCATACAAAATTAGTATACAAATCTCAACCAACCCCACCCAAACCCCACCCAAAACCCCGACCAAACTCACCCAAGCCAACCCAAGTCGTGCCAGCCCTGTTGCGAATCTCATTACTCACACACAATTTCAAAAACTTCCACGTATATAAGTACCACACTATTTTTGCTCCCTGCTCCTATTTGCAGAACTCTCTTCAACACCCTACTCGCATGCTTTTATCATGGAACTGTCATTATCTGTTACGATAGATGTTACCTTTTTTGTAATGTCCCATTCATCAAATACAGCGCGCAATGGAGGTGCTTTGTTATCTGCACAGTGGTTGGTAGCCTCTAGAAGTTTTTTTTTTTTGATAAAACTGCTGCACGTAAAGTAAATTTTGTAAGGTATTACGGGATGGTAAAGAGTATCGAGAATCTAAACATTTCACAAACTCCCGAAATCCCTTATCCTCGACAATGCTAAACAGTTGAACGTCGGAAGCAATCATATTCGTTAAGGCACTGTCAATTGCTTTTTTACGTTCCGACGTGTATTCGTACTCAGCAGTTTTTTTTAATGAATCTATTGTTTTTGCTGGCTTCGGTAATTCTCTAAAAGTGGGATAGGCACGTTTAAGGTGATCAAAAAGGTTCGATATGTTGCCACTGGTTTTGTAAATTAGAGAGCAGGAACGACATTCAGCGTATTTACCATCTTTCGATTTTTCAAAAAATACCCACACTTCTGAGGACATCTTTCTTGTTCTCATTACTGCCTCATTTTCAATTGCATTCTTTTTATTGGCAGCTATGTTTGCTGTAGAAAAATATACGAGTACATGTGAAAAAAGAAAAACCTCTTGTTTATTTTAAATTATTACATACTTTTCGATCTTTTCAGGTATTTATCCATGACTGCAGAGCCTCGCCTTCAATTTATATTTATTATTATAGTTTTATTATTTATACATATGTATATTACTTACCCAAATTCAGAGTTCCAGCATATGTTCAAGTGATGGCATTTTCATCGATACTGTCGATAGTGATTAAAAACCATCGATATTAACGCAAAATAAAAATCGATAGTTTGACAGCTCTAGTAGTTTCATGGATGGAATCAAAGCATATTTATATAAAGTATATGCAGGTCTACAACAACTAAGAAAGTACAAAAACAACAGGCGATTCGTTTGTGTAAGAATAATGGATGAATGTCAAAAACAGATGGATACAACCAGACCTGGGCAACTTGCATTACTTTTGCATAAGCACTGATTAAAAAGCAACAATTTTAGTGCAAATTTAAATTTGATGCTTGTAGTGCACTAGTTTTTGCACTTAAATAAAATCTTTTAAAAGTAAGGGATTAATATTGCATTAGCAGCTAATCGCATGACAAAAAATACACTAATTTTGTGTTGCCACTAAGCACATCATGAAGTTTTTTTTTTCATATATTTATTTATTGTATCTTCAAAAATGAACTAACAATAAGTAAGTGATTACATCATGAAGTAATGCAATATTATTGCACTATCACATATTGTACACAGTAAAATTGAATAAAACGTGAAAATATTTTTAGGAGATAGCGCAAATAAAAAATATAAAATACACTAAAGTTCATTGAGGGCACTTTTATAAGTACGTACATACAAATTAACGAAAAAAACTGTCAATATAATACAAACTAGATTTCAGAACCAATTGAAAAAAATTAAAAAGTTTCTTACTTCAAGTACGTTGCATCTCGAGCTTATATGAAAAACCGTGCAATTGAAAAAAGATCAGAACTTAGGTTTTCGTTTATTGTAAAGTTATATCTTAAAAAATGGTGATTTTATAAACGAAAAATACTACCGCTTGGAACAAATTCATCAAGTTTTGTCTTTCTCTCGAAAAATTATAAAAACGTAGTGATATTATATGTACATAGAAAAAATTTACATATTTATGTATATACGTATGTTTTTATGTATGTACACATTTACGTTGTATTTTGCACTATATGTTTCACTGATAATGCAATAATAATATTCATAATGTATTTAGTGGTGCAAAAAATAGTGCAAAAGTAACAATGCAATGTTGATGAATGTCTTTTAAGGGATTTTAGTAAAATGCAAAAAAAAAATTAACTAACATTATTAAAATTAGTGCTAATGTAATAAATTTGCATTTGCATTGATTTGGTTTATTGTGGGAAAATGGTCAATGCATTTGCTTATTTAATGCAATAGTCCCAGATCTGCATACAACAAAAAGAAAATGTATGGATAGATAAAACCAAAGTAAGTTTATTAATTGATAAACCTTTAATATGTGAAATAAGTATAATAAAGAATATAATTATTTTTAAATGTTTTGTAACACATTTTTTAAGTAAAAATTTATTTAAACTTTTTCACATACATTTTCAGTATGCACAATTGTGTATAACAAAGCAAAACAAAACAAAATGGCGTACAAAAATTGTAAACATTCAGGCATTCAAACTACACGAGAAAAAAATTAATCACCTGAGTACTTGCATATACTTTATACATATAAATTTGCTTTGGATGGAATTATTCATGCTACTCTATATTAAACATTTGCTTTAATAATCATTGTTTTGTATTAAACCCCTTGTTGTTACTAATACATTGACATTGCCTTATGGAATTTTTGCTTGGTACATGCTTTTTCGTAGGCATGCATATTAACGGATGTGTATAACAATCAGTACCGTCATGCAAAAAACTATATGTAGATATGTATGCATATATGTATATACGCTACCATGACGATCATTCATCTCGTACATACATACATCTGTATGTGCATAAGAGTGTTCATATGAACAACTACAACAACAAGAATATGATACAGATAGTATTGAAAGAAGAATATGCAATTGTTTGTACGTATGTATGTAGTCAAGTCTACAGCAACAATATGCTAGCAAACGTATTGAAATAAAAATATTAAGTTGTTTGTGGTAAGAATTGGGAATTTTTTTTGTATAGAAATAAAGTATTGTGCTAATGAATGCATGTTGATAAAATATATGTGCCCTTAATTATGAAAGTGGTCTAAGACATACATACATATAATATGTCTTCCATCGAGATATTTAATAGATTACATTTGAAGAAATTAAAAAATATTTTTATATTATGCAACATTTTAACTTATAGTTGTACTAGTGTCGATTCATAGAAGTTTATTTAATATTTATTAAATATTTATTGAAGTTTTTTATAGATTTATTTTATATTTCGATGCATAAATGCATATGACTTAGACCACTTTCATAATTAAGGACACATATGTATGATTGTAAATACGTATGTATGTATGTACATATGTATATACCCTGCAGAAAATGCGAATAGTGAAATTGTAGTGATTTACTAGTGACTTTGTCACCAGTACTACTGACGAATTGTACCCCAGACAATGCTTTTTGCTATAGACATTTAGCATGTAAAGCAACTACTGGCGTTGGTACTACTGAGTAGGTATTTCTTTTGGGACCATATCGAGACATTGGAAAGAGATAGTCACTAGTACATTTTAGTAATTCTAATGATAATAAAAATGAATATTTTATTAAAAAATTTTGATTTAATAAAAAAAATACATAAAAAAGGGAACATTCGTTCAGCAAGTAAGGATTTAGTTTGCTGTTTGTATTAAATATAAATGAAAAATTCAAGGTTCCGTCGAATTATTAAAATCAAACACTTACATATGAATTTGGACTTACTGGAATGGACTTTTTACATACATATTTATGCATATTCAATATACGCAAGTATTAATACATATATGTACATATGTATAAATTCGTTTGCTGTATGTCGGTATTATGTAAACCATTAAATAAGCGCATTGGTTTTTTATAAATATTTCAAAGGGGATAGTATTGGTTGAATGTGCTTGATTTGGTTATTTGTTTTCTGAATATATTTTGTAACAAAATGCATTAGGTTTAAAGGCTAACATGGTTAATAAGTAAGAAGTCGGCCTGTTAAAATTCGTCTGCTGAGTTTCGAACTTAGTTGAAATTTTTTTTCAATATATGCATTTTTGAAAAGGGACCAAAAATAGTAATTATTCTCGAACTTTCAAAGAAAAAAAAAACAAGTGAATAGAAGGGAAACATCAAACATCGAGGACAATCACACCATTTTAATTGTTCTAAACTAGATTTTTCTAAACTCCAATGATTTTAAAATTTACATTTTTAGTTTTTAAACAGAAATAATTGTTATTTCCGGATTTTTTGTTTGTAACCGGAAATAATTGTTATTTCCTGATTTTTCTTTTTTCAAGCAGAAATAATTGTTAGTGGTTTCGTTCTATTTGCAATTAACTTTGGTGTTATTTGTTTCTTAAAAATTATCACATGTAATTTGGCTTACAGAGAGATACGAACTTTAGCCTACTGAAATAATAATTATAGAAATATGTAATTACTTTCCGATTTTTATTTTTTCGAGAATAAATAAAAATCAATTTGTGATTACTACATTTTCGAACAGAAATTAAATTAAATTAAGTTAAATTGTGGGAAAAAATACATATACCTACATACATACATACTATGAACTTATAGGTACATAGGTATAGGATATAACTACTACGACAGTATCAACGTGTGGAGATTCCGTAGCCTAAAAACGTGGTAGCCGACCCAAAGCGGCGAAACCCTATTTTTCACACTTTTATAATATGGCTATCAAATGAAAGGGATTTTCCAATTGAAAAATCATGGTGGAATCATGCTGAAAATTTTAACTCATTTACTGATATCTGGCGTTGTTTTAGTAAAAACACATACGAATTTTTAACCCTTATACCTACTTATGCATATTTTGGTCACATATATATATTCCAGGTTCACCCAATTTAATTCAAAAAATTTAAAGTATGTAAGTACATATTTATAATATTTCGGTACTTTGTACATACAGTCATACAATTAAACAACTTATTTCAACACTTGTATTTCTTATAAATACTCCCAAGAAGATAAGCTTGAATGGCTGTATTTGAATCTGTCTTCTTCTGGGTGAATACATTAGGGGTTGGATAGGAAAGCTATCCAACTGGCTGGCTTGATAATCTGAGTTCAACTTTGCTGTGAAACTCCTATAGATTACATAAACATAATATGTTTTAATATGTATATATATACGAAAACAGATTAAACACAAATGCTTTAATCACAGGGACATTTTACATTTACGTTTAAAATTACTGCGTTGGATATACCTATGTAGGTACTTTTTTGTTTTTGGTAGGTGCATAAATACCTAATATAATTTTGTAAAAGTTGACATGGCACATACATATTTATACATGTTTGCAAATACCAATTTTGTACTTGTACGATTTATACCCAGCGGGAAAAAGAAAGCGCAAGGATACCTTCTTCGTTAAACAGTCTATGGGACAAAAACCTAAATTAGCTCCAGCTCAATCAGCAAACGCCAATTTTCCTCTAATGATCCAAACAAGTACTTCACGTGTATCATATGCCGATTCTGTTAAAACAAATTCATTTCCCACGTAGAAAGTGTCCCCACCAAGTAATTCAACAAATGCTAACACAAGCTTTAATTTCAGTCGCTTTGAAGGCACTATTGATAATCTGGTGTAAACTATAAACAACTTTACTACACATATGACTAGCATGATGCAAGAAATGCTTCAAGCATTAATTAACAAGCAATGAACACGTTAAGAATATGTTTCTGGAACGCAAACAGCATTCACCAACACAAAAATGAACTCGAGCACTTCCTAACGGAAAAAATATTGATATAATGTTGGTTTCTGAGACTCATTTGACTTCGAGAAGTCTTTTCAAAATCAATGGGTACACTTTATATGCTACAAAGGACCCGAGAGGAAGAGCATGCGGTGGATCAGCAATTCTAATAAAGTCAAAACTCAAGCACTATATTCTTGATAACATCTGTGTAGAACATCTACAATCAACAAATATCTGCATTGAAAATTTTTGTACAAATTTCGTGATATCGTCAATTTACTCCCCTCCCAGATTTTCAATCACTGTGGATGAATACGAGGATTTCTACAAATATCTTGGGCCTTGTTTCGTGGCAGCTGGAGACTACAATGCAAAGCTTACGTTCTGGGGTTCCCGCCAGTAGTAGGGAACTGGGCATTCTAAATCAATTAAAATTGTGAAATTTGGGTAATTAAAATTATAAATTTTAAAATTCTTGGAAATTTGTGATATTTGATACCTACGAGGGTGGTTCAATAAGTCCGCCCAATTTTTTGTTTACATATGGAGTTTTTTTGTTTACATTAACTGTTTTTGATTTATTAATGTATGTATGTTTGTATGTATGTATGTATGACCGTGGGAACTTGTGCGCGAAATATTTTGTGGAAACACATTAAGGGTGTTTATAGGTTTGAAGCTTTTATATGTATATGATTTTCTAATGCCGACGGGAAAACATCTTTATTTTGTTCAAATGCCGACGGGGAAAATCATGGAAATGATTTTTTCTAATGCCGACGGAAAATTTATTATTATTATTATTATGGGTGCTTGGTGGAGTGTGGGGTGTGTCTAGATTGTGAGACCTTAAGGCTGACCGTGATTTGGGTAGGTGAGGGTGTTTTGTAATATGTAACCGTGGGAATTCGGTGGCGTTTATGCTTGTTGGAATTTAAGCCAAGCTGTGCTTGGTATGGGGCGGGGTGTATTTGTGGTAGATCGACTGGTGGAGGGCAGGGAGTTGTTGCAATATGTATCTGTGGGAATCTGTGTACATGTATGTATGTATGTCTGTAAGAGTTTAAGGCTGTCTGTGCTTTATGAAAACCGAGGTGAGAGTGTTCATGTAATACGTATCCGTGGGAATGTGTATATATGTATGTTCGTAGGAGTGTAGGGCTGATTGTGATTTGAGGTGGAGGAGGGTGTTGTTGTGATAGATAGATAGAATGTGCCTATGTGTGTGTGTATGTATGTATGTATATGTAGCAGTTTAAGGCTGTCCTTGATTTGAGGTAGGCGGGGGGTGTTATTGTAATATGTATCTATAGGAATTTGGGTGTTTATATGTCTGTAGAAATTTTTGTGCATATATGTCTGTAGAAGTTTAAGGCTGATCGTGATTTGGATTGTTGAGATTGATCGATTGTATGTGACCTTGAGAATTTTTGTATGTATATCAGTAGGAAATTTAAGGCTTATCGTGATTTATGAGGGGCGAAGTGTTCATATAATATATAACCGCGAAATTTGTGTGTATATCTGTAGGAGTTTAAGGATGATCATGATTAATGAGAGGTGAGGTGAAGGTGTTCATGTATATGTATCCGTATTTGTGTGTATGTATGTCTATATGAGTTTAAGGCTGATTGTGATTTAGGTTGTGAGATTGATAGATTGTATGTTGCCTTGAGATTTTGTGTATGTATATCTCTAAGAACTTTAGGCTGACTGTGATTTGCGAGGGGATGGGCGTTGTTGAAATAGGTTTAATTTTTCGTAGATGAATTTTAGTATGTGTTTGTGTATGTGATTTTCTCACCCTAGTATTTATATGTACGTAGAAATAAATTATTTCTCATATGAAAATGTTTTGCTAGAAAATATTATCATATATATGAACTTCCCTAATCCTAGTATGTTTTTCATATTTTATCAAGCTTGAATTTTTCCAGTGTTAAAGTCTGTCGGTCAGAAATTTGTTTACATTTGTATAAATATTAATTTCATATTTTGCAAAATTCTTGTGTACGGTCGTGGCGATTTTGTTTGTGTATGCGCGATAGAGTTTGACTGGTCTGTGATAAGTTTGTTTATTTAAGTACATTTGTCTTCGACTTTCGTCTTCAAGCGTCAATAGCTTGGAGAACGGTTTCTATGTTTTCATGATGTAGATATGTAAGTGTGATTGTTAAAATCCAATAAATAATTGAGCATGGGTAAGAAATTTGATCATATGTGTACATATGGATCTACAAATTGATTTTATGTATGTATGTATGTACATACAAATAAGTCTTGGGCTGCCTGTTTAAATACATTTTTTTGTCTTTTGTTGTTGCTGTTGTAAATATTCGCCTGGTCTTTTGTGTATAGATGTGAAATATCTCCATAGTTTTTTTATTTGAAATTAAAAAAAACTTCTTTTAATTTTTAGATGTATTCACTTAAAAGTTTGTGAGGAGTTTCTGTTTTAAGTAAAATTGAATTCCTCTCTAGTTGTAGTAACTATAGTATACATATTTAATATATTTTATTTCCATTTGTTTAAAGTTGATGTAGCCTATATAGTCAACGTTAGAAATTTTTCGGTGTAAATTTTTTTCCAACTTTCATCTTTTTTCTTTACCTTTTAATATATTTTAGAACATCTTGCATTGGCTTTTAAAAAATGACAAACGCTTTGAAATGAAACTGATCCAGCAGTCCAGCTTAGGTGATGATACTTTTTTGTTAACCACTTTGCTTCTCTTTCCTTTTTTATTGATAAACATTTAAAATCAAATGGTGGTTTTACAATGAAATTGTTATACTCATTATTGTTGAAAACATCCGCTACTTCTTTTTGTAATGAAAATCGTTCGAATTAGTTTTGAAACCTTACACGTCTATTAAAACCATTTTTTCATTCATATTACTTAATTTATAAGACTTTCCGGGCTTTCTATTATTCGATCATCAGTAAAAATGCAGTAGCTGAGGTCCTTGCTTGCTGTTTCAAATTAAATTTCTATATCAATTGGCCCGCTTTTGAATAAAAGGAGCTTTTATCTTAAACTCTGATGCAGTTACAAGCGCTTGAAATTCTTTCATATACGAGTAGTAGCTTTGTGGGAATCTTAGATATATATCATATAGAACTGAATAACGTTCACTTTTAAATTTAAATGTACTTTTAAATTAGTCAAATCACAATGAACAAACTTATTTGCTTCTTGAAAAGCGATCAACAGAAAACGAAGTCATTTTCTGTGAATTTAGCTCAACCCTCTCGACGGTTCCTCTAGTATACAAGATGACTTTGCATGTCAGAATTTCTGGTTGTCCTTTGTCTGCGTATGGGTAATTAAATGTTAAAATTTTAATTGCCCAAATTATGTTACTTGATAATGTTACTATGCTTACATTAATAGGCTGTATGTTTATTTTATGAAGGGTGATCGTCTATGCCTTTTATTTGATGATCTAGATGATATATTTTTTGTTCTTCTCATTGTATTAAAGTTTAGCGTATTGTATACATATTTCTCCTATGTTTAAGTATGCTTTGTCTTCATGTGAGACAGGCTGTATATATCAGTTGGTCAGTCAGTCTCTTGTTATATTTATTTTTCTTCTTCTAATGTATCACTACTTTTTTTGGTTTTACTACTTGAAATAGAGAACATTAATATAATTTGTAAATCCTTTATTTTTAATGAAAATATAAGTAGATTAGTAATGGGGACCTGAGTCCAAGTTTGGGAATTCAAAACCGGGAAAAATTAAAAACGATGGCAACCCTGTTACAAATTGGGGATTTTGGGTATTTTTATACTGAGATTTCGTTAGGCTGGTTGTGTGTGTGTGTGTGAGATTGATTCTTTCTATGTATGTATGTATGTATGTGTGTATGTATATATGTACTTGTGTGTACAGCTTTTGTCATTGTAGAGAAACGTTGTGCTTACAGTAGATGGATGTATCTATGAGTGTTGTATATGTGTATGTATGTGTGAGTGCATATGTGTGCGTTTTTGTATTCACTTGTATATTTGCCAGTATCCACTACTTTTGTTGTAGTTAGAGACAAACATTATAACCTGTAGGAAATGTTGATGTTGAAAATGTACTTTGTAACAAGTACTACTCTTTAATTATTCCTCATGCATTGCTTCGTGCTATAGACATAAACTAGATATAGTGAATACTTAGTTCTTATGGGAAAATGGAGACATACCAACCAGACACTTAGTTACTGGTACATTTCTATTTTTTGTGTACATACAAATGTTTGACAATTCCACCACAAAGACTTCATACCTGTTTCCTCTCTTTCTTTTATACTGACGGATAGAAGAAAACTTATTATACTACAATTGTCACTAGAATTTTAGTGTTGAGACAAAGGGACTTGGTCCCAGTCTGACTGCAGGGTAGTAACAAGGGATCTGTGTGTTTGTGTGTATGTAAGTGATCGTTATTTGATTGACTTTGGTTTGCTCCTCTGAGTTTTCGTTGCTTTGCGTATGTATGATTATTATTGTATGTATACATTTATTTTTGAGGTCTCTGGGGAAATAATATAAAAGCTGTAGGTAGTGGCAACTCTTATAGATGTTTGGAATGGAGGGATATAGGGAATGCATTTGGTAATGTATGTATGCATGTTTATGTTGTTGGATTAATGTATGTGATCGTATCTATTTTGGCTTTGAAGAATATCATTGCTTGTGTGAATTACATCAACACTTCTTCATACATATTTACATATATGTTTTCTACGCTATTGGCATTGCTATTCTTATGGAGATAGAAAAATATTGTGTTGGCATAGGTTTTATATGTACAAGTACATTTCAACTATTAAATATTTTAAGTCCCATCAGGTTGACAAGCAGAGTTTTATGAATAGGGGTAATTATATTTTTATTTTAGTATATTTTACTTTAGCAAAAACTTATAGAAGGACCTGCACTCACTTGCCCCGATTATCATATGAATTGTGGGGATGTGTGTATGTGTGTATATGTATGTGTGTATACGAATTTCATCATATTTCGTAATACCATCAGAGAAATTAGATTTGATGACTACTACGCGATTCTCATGTAAAGTATATAAGTAGAAAAAATAATGTAGATTATAATCAGTTACTTTGATATCTCTATAAGTCACAACCTATTTTCCAAACCAAATTTTTAAAGTGTTTGAAAACAATAAAAAAAACTACAAAAGTGTTAAAACTAATTATTGTTTGATCAACAAGTTTATAGTGTATAAAGAAAAAATAATAATAATTAAATAAATTGTTTATAAATAAAATAATTAAATAAATTGTTTATAAATAAAATAATTAAATAAATTGTTTATAAATAAAATAATTAAATAAATTATAAACAAATAAATAAAAATAATTAAATAAAATGAATACCGCAAGTTGTCCCATCTGCAATAAAGTCTTTATGACTCAAACAAAAGTAAATAAGCATATAGAAACGCACACCTATGCTAGCCAGTCGAAGGCTATGTTGGGAACTAGTAAGCTAAATATTAAAAACAAATATTGTGAGGATTGTGATGAGATGATTCCATCAAATGGTTGTATGGCTCATTTCAGAACCATAAAACACAAAAACAGCTGTCAGCAAGAACAGATTAACGATTTTCTCACTAGAAGAATAAGTAACTTCAATGGGAGGATCGAGACATATATCCTCGTCAACAAAAATGTGGGTGTCTTGTTTCCGGAGGATTTTCTCGCATCTGCAAAGAGCTACATAGTAAAACAACTTAATGAACGTAGTAGAATACATACTACGTTTAAATTTAATATGGAGCTCACATGTGATTATATGAATATGGTGAATGATGAGATGAATGTTAGCCAACTTGTACTCATCTCAAAGATGATGTTGGTGACCCTCTGTGATGACAGAGGAGATGTACAAAAAACAGGCCGATGAGCTTAGAGCCAAAATGGAAGAATTTTAAGAGAGGGATAGGGGATGGACCTTGATTTCAATAAATTCCCTTGAAGTTAATATGAACAAGGCGTCCATAATAAGAGGATCGAATTTTTTATTTTTTTTATCCCTCTCCCAAAAAATATTGCAGCCAAGCATGCATGCATAAATATCCAGAACTTTGATGTTTATTGCTTTAAATGGTGTCTTATTGCGGCTATGTACAAAAATAGCGGTCTGAATCCTAAACAACGGAAAAACTTTAAAAACTATAGTATAACAAATATTTCTGATGAGAATATTAAATTAGGAGCAATTGTGTTAAATTTTGAAGGCCTAGAGTTTCCATTCCCATTTAAGCAGATAAAATAATTCGAAAATCAAAATGATCTGAGCATCAATGTATTTGGCCATAATGGCACATCGCTTATAGGACCATACTACATAACAAAAGGAGAAAAACACATTCATATTAATCTCTTATTACTCCAGTCCAATGAAAACTTCCACTATGTACTCATGAAGGATATATCAAAGTAAGTTTCAGTTGTGCATTTATGAAAAATCTGCTTTCATCTCTATTTAAAAAGGTACTTCTTATTGTTTATTTATATCGTATTAGTATTTTCTATATTTTCTTCAGACTCCTTCGTTCCAGCATAACATCACACAGAAGTAAGATCATGATATGCAACACCTGCCTATATCATACACATGATGATTATGTGTATAATCATCATAAAAATGTTTGTGGGATAAAAGTCATCAGAATGCCAGAAGATGAATCTATTATCAAGTTTAAGAACTACTACAAACAATTAAATGTACCATTTGTAATCTACGCGGACTTTGAAGTTCATAATGATGTAAGTAAAAGCACCACAAATGTACAGAAACATCTTGCATGTGCATTCGGTTATATTATTAATTGTAGTTTCAAGAGAAAAAATAATTTATATAGACATTATTTTGGTGAAGATTCGGCGAATATATTTATCAAAAAAATTTTTGAAGATTGTACAGATATTTATTTAAATTATTTACTTAAAGTTAAGAAAATTTTCATAACCCCAATAGAAATAGCTCAATATAATAATGCAAAAAATTGTCATATATGTAAGAAAATATTAAATAACGATAAAGTTAGAGATCATTGTCATCTTACAGGCAATTATCGTGGGGCAGCTCATAGCGAATGTAATTTCAATTATATAACAACTCAGTTTATACCGGTTATCTTGCATAATTTTTCCCCATATGATATACACCTATTTTTCAAAGAACTTTCTTCTATAAAATATTCTACAATAAAAGTGATTCCCCAGAACACAGAGAGTTATATATCTCTTTCAGTTTTCAGCAGATTAGATAAAAAATATGGATTCGAAATAAGATTTATAGACTCGTTTAGATTTATGGCTTCGAGTTGAGATACGTTAGCGAAAAATCTTGATAGCAATGATTTTAATACTATTCGGTCATGTTTCGTTGCTGAAGCTCATTTCAACCTGATTAGAAGAAAGGGTGTATTTCCGTACTCTTATATGGATTAAACTCCCTAGTACTATTATCTCAAGTTTGAAAACATATATTTATACTCAAGTTATCTATATCAAGCCAAGTATGAATACCTGAAGAACTTAATTTATCGTTACTGAAACCGTTTTTTTTTCTCCTAATGCAGCTTAAAACATATGCTATTTGCTGATGTTGCATGTGAAAAGTAGAATAATACTCATACATATATACTCGTACGTGTATATTTTTGTATGGGGCGACAGAAGAATGATGACTCATTCTACTTGTGTCAAACTTATAGCATAATTCCTAATACACACATGCATACATACAGGCAAAGTTAAAAATGCAAATAAACATGAAGCAAAATTATAAAAAGGTCAACTCAAAATTATTTTAAATATGGATGCAGTCAATTTTGAAATCTGGTGGTTTATACAAGGTTTAAAAAACGTTTTTAAGCTAAAATTCTATTACGAATATAATTTTAGTAAATTTTGCTTTAACAACATTCGAAATGTTTTTTAAAATTTTTCGGCTGTAAGCATTTAATAAGAGATAATGCAAATGTTATTATAATGTTTAAGTAAGATGAGAAAAATATTAATCACGTCTATAGGGATCATGAAGTCAGTAATATGAAATTTAAAAAGGTTTAAGAAATTTGTAAAATGTTGGAAGGATAAATATGGAATTTTGAATATAAGCACAGATAATGAATTAAATGATGGTCGCTACAGAAACCAATTTGACTATTTTATAACAATATAAACTACTGTTCATAAAAATATACTTTAGTTATAAATGGCCAGCTACTTGTAAACTGATAACCCAATCTGAATCAGATAAACTGATCTGAAAACCAGACCAGGTCCTGATAAGCTGATCTGAAAACCAGACCAGGTCCTGATAAGCTGATCTGAAAACCAGACCAGGTCCTAATAAGCTGATCTGAAAACCAGACCAGGTCCTGATAAGCTGATCTGAAAACCAGACCAGGTCCTGATAAGCTGATCTGAAAACCAGACCAGGTCCTGATAAGCTGATCTGAAAACCATATCAGGTCCTGATAAGCTGATCAGGAAACCAGACCAGGTCCTGATAAGTTGATCTTATACCTGATCTAATAGCTGATACCTGTTCTGCTATTTGCTATTAGCAAATATAAATGAAATAAAGTATCTAATGAAATTTAATGGAATTTCATAATATTGTGAAATTCAATTCCTCTTGTGTAGAACCTTTCAAAGATAACAAAACTGTGCATGTTTAAGCGATATGAAAACAAACAACAAAAATTTGCAAATAAACAAAAAGAAAAATTTTTTGATCTAGTGAAGTAAAGCCAATCGATAAGCAAAATATAAAAATGTAGACATTTGTAGTTAAAATTTCTATTGAGTAAATTTAAGCTGAAATAAAAACCATTTACATATTTTATTATTTTTTCAATATTTTATTTAACAGTTTTTCTTAAAAATCTTAGTACTAATACAAATTCAACTCTATGTATAAATAAAAATATACCGATATAAAAAGAAAAATACATCATTAATCTAATATTTTATTTTTATTTACAAATAATTTAGGTATAGGTAAAAAGATAAAAGTTTTAAACCATTAAATTTTAACATGCTTTTGGGTGAATAAAATACTAAAATTAATAAGATACATTCATAAACAAATAAGTAAATAATAAATAAATTAATAAATAATTAAATAAATATATTAATAAATAAATACAATTAGTACAAAATTAAATTAATAAATAATTAAATAAATATATTAATAAATAAATACAAATAATACAAAATTAAATTTTTGGATTTATAGTTGATGTGTTTTAGCCCTAAACAAAAACATTTCATCCGAGATAATTTTGGATTCGTATAAGCAACTTTTGTAATCATTAATGGAAAACTTTTTAATTCCAGACTTTTTGACCCCTTTTGATTTTTTAACAGATTCCGAGCGAAGAGTCGACAGAGAATACATTTTTGCTCTTAAACCAACAAACTCTGTCATTATATCCCCATTGTTTTCATCTTTCATCATTCCCAAAACCTTCTTATTGAGTAGCGGCAAACGAAATTGATTATCTATAGGATATTCTGACGTATCAAAATTCAAACTAATATCATTACGGATGTCATTGTAAAAATCATAAGTTTTAATTGAATAAATAAATGAGTCAGTATCCATATAGTTGGGAGAAATGTTCTCTCCAAATTTAGGCTTTATGAAGCCATAATGGAAGTCATACATTCTCCACTGCGATAACTCCAGTATTGTGAAACCAAAATATTTGGGTTTATCATATAGTGGTTCCATTTTTTCTAACTCTACCGCATACATATCATCAGAAAATTTTGTCAACTGCTTAAAATTTGGTTCCGCAATTAATGCTCTGAGACCTAAATGATTCCTCTTTGTTGTTTCACAAGATGACGTAATTCTAATGTCCCTACGTTTTGCAATGTTTTCCATTGTCATCCCGTAAACAGCATTGTTTAAAAGTTTGAAGAAATCTTTTTCAAAATAATTTTTAGCATTTGTACTATGAAATGTGTTTAAGTCAATATATTTTTTAAGCCAAGGGGATTGCTTAAATCGGAGTATTCTATGGATTTGTTTTAAGATGAGGCCATTTGAAATGGCTTTTTTTAAAACTCTATAGTGTATGGTGTAATTTGTTTTTGAGTGTAAGTCTGCAACTAATTTTTTGATTTTGGATCCCCCCAGGGCCTTATTTTGGGGACAAAATTTCAAATCATTATGTAGAACATGCACTGAATCGAAATAATGTATATCCACTTCCAAACTGTACCCATACTCTGTAGTATCAGAAATTTTTTTAACATCAAAATCAGTATCACATACCCACTCAAATTCACCGCAAGGAAGATATTCCGACATCACCCAACCATACAAGTTGTTAGCGTCTAAATATACAAGAAATTCTGATGGTTTTGATACATCAAAATCTTCCAAATATTTGTTATTCGCCTTGAAATATCTTTGCGAGCATTGAACTAGTCCACCTCTAATTCCGTTTTGCATAAACATATACATTTCGGAATCAGTGAACTGTTCCAGTGAAACTTCTGTGGTTTTCAACATAGCATCCTAAGATAAGCCTGGTGATGTATAATAGTGGCAAGGGTCCAAATCGTATATATCTCTACAAATTTTTCTAAAATTTTCATACACGTCAGTATAGTCAAGGAGGGTTTTACAATTAAACTATCTCTATATTTTTTGAACATGTTCATACTCGACTACATCACATTCTTCATTCGTTAGAATATTGAAGAACTCTTCTCTATTAGGGAGTTTAATTTCCTTAATAAGGCAATAAACGTCGAGTTCTGGATATTTATGCCTGCATGCTTGGCTGCAATATTTTTTGGAAGAAGGATAAAAAAAATAAAAAATTCGATCCTCTTATTATGGACGCCTTGTTCATATTAACTTCAAGGGAATTTATTGAAATCAAGGTCCATCCGCTATCCCTCTCTTAAAATTCTTCCATTTTGGCTCTAAGCTCATCGGCCTGTTTTTTGTACATCTCCTCTGTCATCAGAGAGGGTCACCAACATCATCTTTGAGATGTGTACAAGTTGGCTAACATTCATCTCATCATTCCTCCGGAAACAAGACACCCACATTTTTGTTGACGAGGATATATGTCTCGATCCTCCCATTGAAGTTACTTATTCTTCTAGTGAGAAAATCGTTAATCTGTTCTTGCTGACAGCTGTTTTTGTGTTTTATGGTTCTGAAATGAGCCATACAACCATTTGATGGAATCATCTCATCACAATCCTCACAATATTTGTTTTTAATATTTAGCTTACTAGGTCCCAACATAGCCTTCGACTGGCTAGCATAGGTGTGCGTTTCTATATGCTTATTTACTTTTGTTTGAGTCATAAAGACTTTATTGCAGATGGGACAACTTGCGGTATTCATTTTATTTAATTATTTTTATTTATTTGTTTATAATTTATTTAATTATTTTATTT
Source organism: Nowickia ferox (assembly GCA_936439885.1). NCBI lineage: Eukaryota > Metazoa > Arthropoda > Insecta > Diptera > Tachinidae > Nowickia > Nowickia ferox. The sequence continues at coordinate 71,467,256 of OW387023.1, read as the reverse complement.
ATAAACAATTTATTTAATTATTTTATTTATAAACAATTTATTTAATTATTTTATTTATAAACAATTTATTTAATTATTATTATTTTTTCTTTATACACTATAAACTTGTTGATCAAACAATAATTAGTTTTAACACTTTTGTAGTTTTTTTTTTATTGTTTTCAAACACTTTAAAAATTTGGTTTGGAAAATAGGTTGTGACTTATTGAGATATCAAAGTAACTGATTATAATCTACATTATTTTTTCTACTTATATACTTTACATGAGAATCGCGTAGTAGTCATCAAATCTAATTTCTCTGATGGTATTACGAAATATGATGAAATTCGTATACACACATACATATACACACATACACACATCCCCACAATTCATATGATAATCGGGGCAAGTGAGTGCAGGTCCTTCTATAAGTTTTTGCTAAAGTAAAATATACTAAAATAAAAATATAATTACCTCTATTCATAAAACTCTGCTTGTCAACCTGATGGGACTTAAAATATTTAATATCTGAAATGTACTTGTACATATAAAACCTATGCCAACACAATATTTTTCTATCTCCATAAGAATAGCAATGCCAATAGCGTAGAAAACATATATGTAAATATGTATGAAGAAGTGTTGATGTAATTCACACAAGCAATGATATTCTTTAAAGCAAAAATAGATACGATCACATACATTAATCCAACAACATAAACATGCATACATACATTACCAAATGCATTCCCTATATCCCTCCATTCCAAACATCTATAAGAGTTGCCACTACCTACAGCTTTTATATTATTTCCCCAGAGACCTCAAAAATAAATGTATACATACAATAATAATCATACATACGCAAAGCAACGAAAACTCAGAGGAGCAAACCAAAGTCAATCAAATAACGATCACTTACATACACACAAACACACAGATCCCTTGTTACTACCCTGCAGTCAGACTGGGACCAAGTGCCTTTGTCTCAACACTAAAATTCTAGTGACAATTGTAGTATAATAAGTTTTCTTCTATCCGTCAGTATAAAAGAAAGAGAGGAAACAGGTATGAAGTCTTTGTGGTGGAATTGTCAAAAACTTGTCAATATGCATACATTTGTATGTACCTAAATTATAGAAATGTACCAGTAACTAAGTGTCTGGTTGGTATGTCTCCATTTTCCCATAAGAACTAAGTAGTCACTATGTCTAGTTTTTGTCTATAGCACGAAGCATTGCATGAGGAATAATTAAAAAGTAGTACTTGTTACAAAGTACATTTTCAACATCAACATTTCCTACAATGACAAAAGCTGTACACACAAGTACATATTACATACATACATACATAGAAAGAATCAATCTCACACACACACACACACAACCAGCCTAACGAAATCTCAGTATAAAAATACCCAAAATCCCCAATTTGTAACAGGGTTGCCATCGTTTTTAATTTTTCCCGGTTTTGAATTCCCAAACTTGGACTCAGGTCCCCATTACTAATCTACTTATATTTTCATTAAAAATAAAGGATTTACAAATTATATTAATGTTCTCTATTTCAAGTAGTAAAATCAAAAAAAGTAGTGATACATTAGAAGAAGAAAAATAAATAAAACAAGAGACTGACTGACCAACTGATATATACAGCCTGTCTCACATGAAGACAAAGCATACTTAAACATAGGAGAAATATGTATACAATACGCTAAACTTTAATACAATGAGAAGAACAAAAAATATATCATCTAGATCATCAAATAAAAGGCATAGACGATCACCCTTCATAAAATAAACATATAGCCTATTAATGTAAGCATAGTAACATTATCAAGTAACATAATTTGGGCAATTAAAATTTTAACATTTAATTACCCATACGCCGACAAAGGACAACCAGAAATTCTGACATGCAAAGTCATCTTGTATACTAGAGGAACCGTCGAGAGGCTGGAGCTAAATTCACAGCAAATGACTTCGTTTTCTGTTGATCGCTTTTCAAGAAGCAAATAAGTTTGTTCATTGTGATTTGACTAATTTAAAAGTACATTTAAATTCAGTCTCATATCCATATGATGCTATTAATGATAAAATTTAAAAGTGAACGTTATTCAGTTCTATATGATATATATCTAAGATTCCCACAAAGCTACTACTCGTATATGAAAGAATTTCAAGCGCTTGTAACTGCATCAGAGTTTAAGATAAAAGCTCCTTTTTTTTATTCAAACGCGGGCCAATTGATATAGAAATTTAATTTGAAACAGCAAGCAAGGACCTCAGCTACTGCATTTTTACTGATGATCGAATAATAGAAAGCCCGAAAAGTCTTATAAATTAAGTAATATGAATGAAAAAATGGTTTTAATAGACGTGTAAGGTTTCAAAACTAATTCGAATTTTCATTACAAAAAGAAGTAGCGGATGTTTTCAACAATAATGAGTATAACAATTTCATTGTAAAACAACCATTTGATTTTAAATGTTTATAAAAAAAAGGAAAGAGAAGCAAAGTGGTTAACAAAAAAGTATCATCACCTAAGCTGGACTGCTATATCAGGTTAATTTCAAAGCGTTGGTCATTTTTGAAAAGCAAATGCAAGATGTTCTAAAATATATATAAAAAGTGAAGAAAAAAGATGATAGTTGGAAAAAAATTTACACCGAAAAATTTCTAACGTTGACTATATAGGCTACATCAACTTTAAACAAATGGAAATAAAATACATTAAATATGTATACTATAGTTACTACAACTAGAGAGGAATTCAATTTTACTTAAAACAGAAACTCCTCACAAACTTTTAAGTAAATACATTTAAAAATTAAAAGAACGCTTTTTTAATTTCAAATAAAAAAACTATGGAGATATTTCACATCTATACACAAAAGACCAGGCGAATATTTCCAACAGCCTTATTTGTATGTACATACATACATACATAAAATCAATTTGTAGATCCATATGTATATATGTACACATATTATCAAATTTCTTACCCATGCTCAAGTATTTATTGGATTTTAACAATCATACTTACATATCTACATCATGAAAACATACAAAGCGTTCTCCAAGCTATTGACGCTTGAAAACGAAAGTCGAAGAAGACAAATGTACTTAAATAAACAAACTTATCACAGACCAGTCAAACTCTATCGCGCATACACACATACACACACAAAATCGCCACGATCGTACACAAGAATTTTGCAAAATCTGAAATTAATATTTATACAAATGTAAACAAATTTCTGACCGACAGACTTTAACACTACACAAATTTAAGCTTGATAAAATATAAAGCAATCTCTCCAATATGAAAAACAGACCAGGACTAGGGAAGTTCAGATATATGATAATATTTTATAGCAAAAAATTTTCATATGAGAAATAATTTATTTCTACGTACATATAAATACTAGGGTGAGAAAATCACATACACAAACACATACTAAAATTCATCTACGAAAAATTAAACCTATTTCAACAACGCCCATCCCCTCGCAAATCACAGTCAGCCTAAAGTTCTTAGAGATATACATACACAAAATCTCAAGGTAACATACAATCTATCAATCTCACAACCTAAATCACAATCAGCCTTAAACTCATACAGATATACACACAAATTTCGCGGTTATATATTATATGAACACTTCGCCCCTCATAAATCACGATAAGCCTTAAATTTCCTACAGATATACATACACAAATTCTCAAGGTCACATACAATCGATCAATCTCAACAATCCAAATCACAATCAGCCTTAAACTTCTACAGACATACATGCACAAAAATTCCTACAGACATATAAACACCCAAATTCCTATAGATACATATTACAATAACACCCCCCGCCTACCACAAATCAAGGACAGCCTTTAACTGTAACATATACATACATACATACACACACACATAGGCACATTCTATCTATCTATCACAACAACACCCTCCCCCACCTCAGATCACAATCAGCCTTAAGCTCCTAGGAACATACATATACACATACATATTACATGAACAGTCTCACCACGCCTTTCATAAATCAGAGAAAGCCTTAAACTCTTACAGACATACATACATACATACATACATGTACACAGATTACCACAGATACATATTGCAATAACTCCCCGCCCTCCACCAGTCGATCTACCTCAAATACACCCCGCCCCCCACCCAGCAAAGCATGGGTTAAATTCCAACAAGCATAAACGCCATCGAATTCCCACGGTTACATATTACAAAACACCCTCACCTACCCAAATCACGGTCAGCCTTAAGGTCTCACAATCTAGACACACCCCGCCCTCCTCCAAGAACAGCCAGACTTCAATTCCTACAGCTAGACACACACATAAATTTTCCGTCGGCATAGGAAAAATCATTTCCATGATTTTCCCGTCGGTATTTGAAAAAAATAAACATATTTTCCCGTCGGCATTTGAAAAAAATAAACATGTTTTCCCGTCGGAATTCGAAAAAATAAACATGTTTTCCCGTCGGCATTTGAAAAAAATAAAGATGTTTTCCCGTCGGCATTAGAAAATCATATACATATAAAAGCCTCAAACCTATAAACCCCCTTAATGTATTCCCACAAAATATTCCACGCACAAGTTCCCACGGTCATACATACATACACTAATATAAACAAAAAACAGTTAATGTAAACAAAAAAACTTAATGTAAACAAAAAAACACAACTTCTCAAATTTCAGCAAAATTTAAAATTTTAATTGATTTAGAACCCCCAATCCCCTACTACTGAAACATGTTCTTCTATTTTCAGAACGAATGTTTTATTCACATTTTGGTTTATTGGCATTTTGCACTTATTTTAAAGATCTTAAACTTAGTTTAATTACATACATATGTGCATATGTATGTAGGTGCTTATGTACATATGTATATACATATGTAAGTAAGTATGTATGTAATACCTACATATATGTTTGTATCTAAGTATGTATATCATTGTAAATAATAAATTTATTAATATTTTCCCCAGCAAAAAAATTTAATGCGTTCCAAATTTAATAGTGTTTCATGCTTTCTTTAGCAGTTGTTTCTTCGAATGCATTCTAAAGATCATCGCAAATCGTAATAAAGCTATAGTTTTTGAACTCATCAAAAACGTATGCAATATTACTGGATAATTAATACATTGAAATAAATATCCACCGAAATAGGCATGTAAAAACAGAATTAAATCATCACGTTGACACATTGTCATAAAACAAATAATAAGAATACAAAAGCTCGGTGGTAGAGAGTGTGTCTTGACAGCCATAACAGAAAGGTTCCTATCCTGGCTGCGATTTTTTTTTTTTTGTTTTGTGAAAAAACATCATCGAATCAGGGAACTTGCATGGGTTCTAAGCACTCATTTCAATGATGAGCAGTTTTGTTAAATGTGAACCATGATTGTCAATGACACGCCTGTGTTAAAATATTGCGTTCTGCACCTAAATTGAATTCATGCATTAACTATTTCTTTTGCATGTCGTTTTTCTGGGTACGAAAATAACTTAATTATTCGATTGTTACATAAACTTACCTAAAGAGAAGTGTTGGTTTAAAAAAAAAATTGCTAACTTTTATATCTAAAGCCAGTTTGTATTCCTGCATTTTATTGGTGCTTATGTTTACTCATTGGTAAACTGCAGCTGTAATGCTTAAAAAGTTTATTTTTAAACTGTATTATAAGAACTGAACATAGTAGGCTAGTAGGTTATTTGCAACTTAACAAAATACATACATCCACTCATTTTCAACATCACATATCAAAAAATTAAATTTTTGAGTTAATGATGCAAAATTAATCATCATATTGATATTTATATTATGTAAAAATTTCATACAAATATATTGTATACTCAACTATTGAGAGAAAAATTAAATTTTCATTAAGTTGTGTGTAAATTGAAAACTTTAAAGTTTAAAATAAACTAGTGTTTTTTTAATAAACGAGCGATATGTATGACATTATATTGAGGAGTAACAAAAACTTTTTTCGAGTCGCTCTGATGTACATATTTTAAAAAAATTATCGGAAGAGTAAGTGAAAAAAGTTTTATAAACTAAAATATATTGTGTATATGTATATAAAAACACATATTTTTTAACCCTTATACCCATGCATATTGCTGCAAAGTGCCTATATTTCAGTTTAACTTGACTTAATTCATACGGGCCTGTTCTGCAAATCACGACATGTCAAATCACGGTGATTTCAAAAAATTAATGAAAACAAAATAATTGCATTTTTAAATTGCACGATTTATAGCGTTGGAAGTTGGAAGAAAATATTCTATTATAAATGACAAAAACTTAAAATACAATAAAAACCCACTATCAAGTCAGCTATTAGTAGTTTACTTTTGAAATCACCATGATTTTCAGAACAGGCCCGATAAATTTGAAAGTATGTATTTATAAAAGTTCGCTGCTGAGCACACACAGTCATGTTAACAAGGCAAGCGTCAGTTAAGGAATCTTTTTGTCCGCAAGATGCATTTAAAATGCAGTTTTGCGCTGCATATTGCAGTTTAATTGGTACGTACGCATGCACGCATGTCTTTTCTCTACATTTTATGATTTGTGAAGGTTATATAAGATTCGGCACAGCCGACGATAGCACTCTTACTTGTTTTTTAACAAAATTGTTTGTATAACAAAAAAAGTAACTCTTTTTTCGTGAAAATTTTATTTCAAAATCCCACTTTTTTTTAATAATCCCACTTTTTAATTCAAATGTCCAGCTTTTTATTACTCTCAATCTGCAAAGCCTACATCTCACATATAATCGTTTTTGTTATCAGAAAAACTTGCATTTTATTAACTTGATCTTTTTCTCTCTTTTTTATCACTGATGAATTGGAAATTAAAAACTACACACAGTATGCAAAGCAAAACTCTGGTAACAAAACAAACTATTCTTGAACTATATTAGTCATTAATTTTATAGAAAATAGCAGAATTTTAAAAACAAAGTTCATATTACTGCAAACAATAATATTGAAAACTAATGTTAGTATAACAATTGATTTTTTATAAAATTGCATATCAGTTCTGTGTTTTTTTAATAATTTATTGACATTTTCTCTTGAAATAATGAATGAAATGTTTTTAGTTCGTTTTGAATAACCTTGTTCGAACTAATGCTTGAATCAAGAGTGTATGAATATGAACTTTGCATACTGTATAGGGAATATTTACCCACACATGTACATGTATGAAAATGTATGAATATATATTATCATATACGATATGTCTATATACTAGGGATGCGCATATGAAAAAATGTATCGATATATATCGTATCGATATTTTTTAACAGTATGGATATATATTTTTTTTTATAATCGGTATTTGGATATATCGAAATTTTTTGCCTACAAAAATTGCAAAAATATTTTAAGTTTAAAATAAATACACATACCGCCAAAAAAGATTAGGCGACATAATTTTCGAACTTAATTTTTTGATAGTGATTTCTTTAAATATTAACTTATTTATAAAAATTATTGAGGCTGTATAAAGGGTTTTTAAAACAGATTTTCATACAAAAGTTTGCTTATTAAGCCTTTACAAAACCTTAATAATTTTTATAAAAAAAGCAATTAACCATTGTTTACTGAATGTTGAGTGGTGAACACTTCAAAGTTCATCGTTGCGAAGTGCAAGAAATATCTACTGGGCATCTATTAAACAATAATTTAATATTTAAAGAAGTAAAGAACAACTATCTAACTTAACTCTAAATGAACTGCACGAGCGGAGGAAGCCCAAATCGAAATAGGAAAGAAACTATCCATACAACTGTATGTTTAGTTTGTATAATAAGATAATTTCTGAAAAGCAGTCACCTTAAGAAATGTAATACAAAAGAACTACATGTGTTAAGATATATGTAACCTGCTCTAGCTCCTTAAGGCTTCATTAGTCTCTATTTTCTGTTCTGTTCTATGATGTGCCGTTCTATTAATGAGTTTTAATAGTTCCTTTTTCTGTAACAAATTATCAGTTGTTTCTGACCAGAATATTACAGTTTTCCATGATGAGTTTTGCATCGTCCATTGTTATTTTTCGATATAGTTTTATATTTTTCTAGTAAAAATCAAATTTTTTAAATTAGTAAAGAACAATCACAGTTTACTTTTATCTTATTTATGCTGTCACTTACAATTAATTAACAGTTTCTTTATATTCACAGGTTGAACCGAAATAGAACAGAATTAAAGAGAAAAACGAACGGCTTTAATAAGATTTATTTAAACAAAAAAGAGTTAGCTGATTCGTAACAGAACAGAAAGTAAAAGCTAATTCTGTCTTTAGGCTGATCAATTGACTTAGTTAACAATTAAAAGTCGCATGGCTTAGTTGGGGTCACCTTATAGATGCGCCTTGGCTGTTATTAAGAAATGTCTCTTTTTTTCTTCGTATCACTGGCAGTGATGCCAATATCGTAGATTTCAAAAACGGCTAAAATTTATACAGCTCTTAAAAATATCGAAACCCGATTTTTGAAAAATCGGCGATATGTATCGATATTAATTTTCTCAAGTATCGATATATCGATATTTACCCAGCAACAATTTTCCAAGATTTTGTAATGTGTAGTACTCTTTTAATGGCTTACAAAGTAATGACTGGTACTTATTTATCTAATTATTTTATGCGTATAATAATGATTGTCCTGTAATGAATAAAATAACAACTTATTTATATCATTACGTAAAAGTATTTATTGTAGTACTTTACAGTTATAAATGAAATATATTTAGAGAAAAATCAGATTCGCAAACAATAAAATAACTTTGGTTTACTACAATTTTTATTACAAAATTTATTTATGTTCGCATATTCTTAAATATATACCTATTCACATATTTTCTTTGTAAAATTATAATTTTTAAGAATCCCAAAAAAATATACAAGTTTTATAATTTTGTCAAAAAATTCTATTTATTTTTATTAGAAAAAATTGTCAATTAAGTATTGAATAATTTTAAGCAAAAAGTAATCTAATATTTTTTCCATATTTGTAAGCAAAAAATAAGCCATTAAATTTTAAATACTTTTAGGCAATCAGTAATCTATTAACATTTGGATATTTGTAGGCAAAAAGTATAGCGTACCGCATACTTTTTGAACTTCTTAAACAAAAATAATGGGATATTCAGTCAAATTGTACATGCTTACGACTGGGGACAACATACACTTTTTTGCATTGTAGTAGGCAAACTTGGCTGGGTATTTTCTCAAATATCGATATAACGATATTTTGCATATGTCTACCATATACCCTCATTTTTCGCATCCGAACCACATATGGGATGTCATTTATGCTCCATACATATATTATTTAAGCTGGGTTGTCATATCGACCACTTTTAAAATTGGGATGGGCGAAGAGTATTGAGAGTCTCCCGCATCAATAACTATCAAATAACTTCGTCATTTGGCGACCAATTCACAAAATATTTTTTGCACATTGAAAAGATCCAATAATTGTTATAATTATGATAATTATAAATATTGTACTTATTCCTGATGATATATTTCTATTGAATTTGAGTTCTGTTATTCCTTTTTTATATTCAAAATTCCTTAATTCAATTGGCTCAAAATTTGTGGTTGTTATATTAGATTGTGAGAGATTTTGATTAGGATAAAAATATTAATTTTTAATTTCGAAATCTATGGCATTTTTTATCAAAGTCATGTCGTCTTCAAACACCTCGATGTCAGTTTTTTATTATATTTAAAATTGCAATTATTTAATATGGTGCAATGATTGTTATTTCTTAAATTTTTAAGATATATATTCTTTCGTTAAAAATACTATGTAACAAAAACCTAAATTAGCTCCACCTCAATCGGCAAACGCTTACTCCCCTACTTTTCCTCAGATGAACCAACCGCTTACTTCACGTGTATCGTATGCCGCTGCTGTTAAGGCAAATTATATTCCCAAAGAAAAAGTTTCACCGCCAAATAATTCAACAAATACAAGCTCAAGCTTTAATTTTAATCACCTTGAAGCTACTATTGATAATCTGGTGCAAACTATAAACAACTTTACAACAAACATGACTAGCTTGATGAGAATTCAAAATACACTGCTTGAAGCAATTATAAATAAGCCATGAGCAATTTAAAAATATGTTAGTTGTAAGGGAATGGGCGTTCTGGGACAATTAAAATTGTGAAATTTGGGTAATTAAAACTTATAAATTTCAGTGCACAATTTTCTAAGATTATAAAATTTTGGTAACTAAAATTTGAAACTTGAGAAATTGTGTTTTCAGTGCGCTTTGATGTTTTTTTTAATTAGGAGTTTTTTGTTTACAATAACTTTTTTTGTTTATATTAAGTATATGTATGTGTGCATGTATGTGTGACCGTGGGAATTTGTGCGCGGAATATTTTGTGGGAATACATTATTATTTTTTTCAAATGCCGACGGTACGTCCAGCTGTAGGAATTGAAGTCTGGCTGGGACTGTTGGAGGGCGGGGTGTGTCCAGCTGTAGGAATTGAAGTCTGGTTGTGATTGGTGTAGGGCGGGGTGTTCTTGAAATATATTATATATGTAACCGTGGGAATTTGTGGACGTATCTGTCGATTTGAATTTAATTTTATGACCATGGCAATTTGTGTATGTGTATCTGTAGGAATTTAAGGATTACTGTGATTTGTGAGGGGAGGGGTGTTGTTGAAATAGTTTGAATTTTTCGTAGATGAATTGTTGTATGTGTGTATGTGATTTTCTCATGGTAGTATTTATATGTACGTAGAAATAAACTGTTTTCCATATTGACTTTTGGTGCTATAAAATATTATCATATATCTGAACTCCCTAATCCTAGTATGTTTTTCATATTGGAGAATGAGATTGCTTTATATTTTGTCAAGCTTAAATTTGTCCAGTGTTAAAGTCTGTCTGTCTGTCAGAAATTTGTTTATATTTGAATAAATGCGAAATTTTTGTGTACGATCGTTTCGAATTTGTGTGTGTGTGTATGTGAAAGTGTGTGTATGGGATAGGGTTTGGCTGCCTGTGATAAGTTTGTTTGTTTTGAATGGCTTGATGGATGGTTTGTATGTTTTCATGATGTAGATATGTAAGTGTGATTGTTAAGATCTAATAAATACTTGAGCATGGGTATGAAATTTGAAAATATGTGTACATATGTACATATCTACAAAATTTATTTTATTTATGTACGTATGTACATACAAATAAATCTGTGACTCCTTGTTAAATACATTTTTTTTGTCATATGCGGTCTTTTGTTGTTGTTGTAAATATTCGCCTTGTGTATAGATGTGAAATATCTTCATAGTCTTTTTTTTATTTGAAATTAAAAAACCTTGTTTTAATTTTTAGATGTATTCACTTTACAGCTTATGAGGAGTTTCTGTTTTAAGTAAAATTGAATTCCTCTTTAGTTGTAGTAACTATAGTAGAAATATTTCATTTCCATTTGTTTAAAGTTAATGTAGCCTGTATAGTCAACGTTAGAAATATTTCGATATAAAATTTGTTCCAACCATAGGCTTTTATCTTTACCTTTTACATTTATTTTAGAACATCTTGCATTTACTTTTAAAATTTGCAAAACATTTTCTAATGAAACTGATCTAGCAGTCTAGTTTAGGTGATGATACATTTTCTGATGGCCAGTCGCTTCTTCTTAGTTTTGATAAACATTTGAAATTAAAAGGGAGTTTTATGATGAAATTGTTAGAGTCATTATTGTTGAAAACAACCGTTACTCTTTTTGCGATGAAATCATTGGAATTAGTTTTGAAATCTCGCACGTCTATTAAAACCATTTTTTCATCCATATTACTTAACTTAAAAGACTTTTCGGACTTGATCTTTGATGTGGTATATATTCTATTATACGATCATCAATAAAAATGCAGTTAGCTGAGGTCTTTGCTTGCTGTTTCAAATTTAATTTTTATATCAATTGGCCCGCTATTGAATAATAGGAGCTTTTATCTTAAACTCTGATGCAGTTACAAGCGCTTGAGCGCAAAGATGTCACGAGACGGCAGATAATTGGTGCTTTCGGAGGTCTCGCTCACTCTGTCACTGCGTCTTCTTTAAAGTTTCTTTCGTGTTAGCATTTTTTAGGGTATTTTCGTTTTATACTTTGCACCTCATTCGCTGTACGATTTGTAAATAAATGGTGAAAATGAATATTTTTGAATGAAATGAAAGTAAATGAGTTCTGTAATCCTTTGAAAACAATTTTTAATCACTTTTTTAATAATTATAAGCTTAATCGGTTGTTATCGTTTTTAATTCAACACAACAAATTCTTTCATTTCATTTTGTAAAATTGTTTCCTTCTTCAAATGTATTTTCAATTTATTCTTTGTGGTCTCATTCGCTGTGTGATTTTTGTAAGTAAAAGGTAAAAATTTAAATTTTTCAATGAAAATGCTTAAAGTTAAATCGCTAATCATTTGCAAACAAATTTTAATCACTTTTTAATACCAATAATCTTTTTCACATTTTGTTTTTTTAATTCAATACATCTTTCATCTAATTTTGTAAATATGTATGTATGTACATTTGTTCATTTCACAAAACGCACATTTACTCTTGTTTGTTTCGATTATCTTAATAACAAATATACCACAGCTGTCCCTTTCTCGCAAAACCTGTGCCACAAATGATTTTAGCTTTTTTCATAAGTCAATTTCTACAACTCTGGTATACTTTGTGGCTTGAGATTCTTTCATAAAGTAGCTTTGTTGGAATCTTAGATACATATCATATAGAACTGCATAACGTTAATTTTTAAATTTTATGTTAAAATCATCATATGAATATGAGACTAATTTTAAATGTAATTTTAAATTAGTCAAATCACAATGAACAAACTTATTTTCTTCTTAAAAAGCGACTTTTAAAATTTTAATTGCCCAAATTGTGTTATTTAATACTGATACTACTCGTATATTTACATTAATAGGCTATATGTTAATTTTATGAAGGGCGATCATCTATGGCTTTTATTTGATGCTCTAGATGATATGATTTTTTTTCTCATTTTATTAAAGTTCAGCGAATGTATAAATATTTCTGCTATGTTTAAGTGTGGTTTGTGTGCATGTCAGACAGGCTGTATGTATCAGTTAGTCAGTCAGTCTCTTGTTTTATTTATTTTTCTTCTGATATGTCACTACTTTTTTGATTTTAGTACTTGAAATAGAGAACATTTATTTAATTTTTAAATGCATTAATTTTATTGAAAATATATACATATGTAAATGTATACATATCTTCATATATGCGAATATATGTATGTATGTAGAAATTAGTTTACATAAAAAGAAATACATGCTTAATAAACAACTATTGCACCAAATCGATTTCAAATAACTCAGTTAACTCCACCATCGTTGTTTTCATAAAGTGTCAGAAACATTAGAATATCTATGTTTGAGAAAATTTTTGCCTCAAGTATTTCTATATGAGGTTTTCTGGTAGACCTCCTTGAAGTTATTGTTGGTGACGTTGGCTGGGTTGTATCGGATTCAGATGTTATAATTTTATATTTTGCTAGCATTCGTGCCTTAACATTCTTCTCACGATAGTGACGCGAGAGTCCGAGATGTAGTGGTGTTTCAATTAAAAATCTATACTATTAGAATTTACGAATTCACTCTTTTGAATATTTTACGAAGTAAATACATATGTATTTCATATGCCACAAAGTCATATAATTTCTTTGCTTACAAAATTGTGAGAAATTTTTTTAAATTATACATACTTTGGCATGCTTTCAATATTTTTTCTGTAAATTTATTTGATACTCATACAGATACATATTTTGTGACGGTAAAAGTCAACAAAAGTCGTTTTTGCCGCAACAATCCTGCATTATTTTTGTTTCGTATACTGAAACTAATTACTTAAGTTGTTGTTTATTTTTTTCTTATATATCTAATGTACATACATAAATAGGTATACACTAATATATATGTACAGTTTGAATTATAATAAATTTTTAGACTATCATTTTGTTGCTTTGTATTCTCTTTCGTTACCATTATTATTTTTGTATCAATGTATGTGCATTCATACATACATACTTATGTACGGGAATATTATCATTTTTTCTTATTTTTACAATAAATCAAATGAATTGTCCTTACTCTTTATCTAAAGTATAATAAAGCTAACAGCCGCTCTACTATTGTTGTAGATATGTAACCGATCTCATAGACATGCGCACTCGCCTACAAGCTACAAGCACTGGAAATATTCTCAGTGCTTTATACATGTATGCCTGTGTGTGTATTTTTTTTCGTACGCCACCAACAGTATAAAAGGCGAGTAATTGTAATTGTAGAGGGATCGCCGTACTAATAAACATCTTGGATAACTATTTAATCTTCTAAAATATATTGAATTTATGTTTTATAACGAATTAAGAATCATCAGTGTTTCTTTTAAATAAACAACATCATAATCAACGACCCCTGGACTCCGCTGAGCCTATCCTAGCAACCAGCGGAAAAGGTGTCGTTACATTTGGCGTCCGAGCAGGGACCTATCTGCCCATACCACCCACCAACTTGGACAGATTTGTTCATTAGAATAAAAATATAGTAACTAATTCAAACAACTACAGTTGATTCAAAGAAAAAAAAGTGTTATTCTTGCTCGAGACCAAAACACCGGTCGTGGAGAAGTTATCATCTAAGACGCAGAGCGAAAACATCAGCAAAGAAAAGCCATTGAGGATTTCGTGGGTATATTCTCTAAAGAAGGATGATCTCATCGCCTGTTTAACAGAATTTGAACAGACCACCAGTGGCACGGTAGAAGAACTGTGTAAACGTTTCGCCAAATTCCTACTCTTGGAGCATGAGGAAGCGACCTTTCAGAAACTATTAGAGCTACAATCAAAGCTCGACAATGTGGTATCAACAAGCCATGGTGAGAGTCTTCATCTGCCAGCGAGAGGGACCGCAGGAGTGCCCACTTTACCTATGAAAAATGAGGTTCCACCTGAGCTTCCCAAAATGACTACAGAAAACCACTAGGCTTTGTTGAGCGGGTGGAGGAGCTTTCAAAATTGTATGAAGTAAGCCTTGCAGATGTCTTGAAAGTGATGTCAAAATTTTTCCGAGAGAAAGCGCTGTGTTGGTTTAGAAACAACAGCAAACAATGGACAGAGTGGTCACGTTTTAGGGAAGACTTTTTGACATTTTTCCTTCCCCCGAGATATTTTGAAAACTTAAGCCACGAGAAGCCTTTCAAGACTACGTGCTTGCCCTGCAGAACCTGATGCGCCACTCAAATTTCACTCCTGAGCAGAAGCTAGAACGTATCTTGCGAAATGCACAATCAGACTACCAATGGTATATAAGGCGTAAGTATTTACAAATCTGGATGAGCTCATATATCTGGCCACGGAGCTCGAGGGAGCATGGTTATCGAGCACTCTTCTCCTTCAGCTCAGAAGCACAAGCCTAAAAGGAATAGTAAACCAGTTGCGAACAACACCAACTTGGCGTGTGAGGATGAAAAGGTCAAAGCCAACCTTCTCATCGTTAATAGACCGGTAGTGGCCATCATCGACACAGGTGCAACTAGAAGCTTCATTTCCCCCACGCTGGTAAAGGAACTCTACCACGAGACCCAGAACGTGGAAGTGGATATTGCTGTTCTTTTGGCGGACGGTACTCGCAAGGTGATCTCTGAGGCTGTGCAGTATGACGTCACGTTGGGCAAAGCGAAAACCCAACACAACTTCCTCATCATGAATGACTCAACAGAAAATGTTATCTTGGGTCTCGATTTCCTCCGGAAAGTTAACACCACCCTCACTTGTGCCGGCCTGGTTGTAAATTTAGAACCGACAGATCTCAAAAGGTGTCAGGAGCCAACAAATGACAAGGTAACCAAACCTATTATAAAAAAATATTAGACCTATGTGCGTAGTACCCAGCGAACTTAGCCACAGCTTAAAGCAGAAAGCAGACCTGTTTCTGAGCGAAGAACTCCCAAAGTTTCAACAAATCCAAGGCTTGTCTACTATTGCTAAACATCGGATCGTTATGAAAGACGACCACCCAAAAAAACTACGCTATGCACAGCGTAATTCCGCCATGCAGGCGATTATAGACGAATAGGTGAACAAATTGATCGAACGTGGTTGTATTGAACCGTCGCGCAGCCCCTAAAGTTTTCCAATCACCCTGGTGAGAAAGAAAAACGGCATGTGGCGAACGTGCATGGATTTCAGGCAATTAAATGCCAGATCTGTGCCAGATGCCTATCCACTTCCGCGTATCGATGCCATTCTCAACCGTCTCCGTAATGCGAAATTTATTAGTAGCCTGGACCTCAAGGATGGTTACTGACAAATTCCAATGGCGGAAGAAGCAAGAAATACACCGCTTTTGCGGTGACGGGGCGAGGGTCATGCCATTCGGGTTACACTCTGCACCAGCTACGTTCCAAAGAGCCCTAGATAGTGTCATCGGCGCGGACATGGAGCCACACGCATTTGCGTATCTAGATGACATTATGGTCATTGGAACTACCTTTGACGAACACCTCCGATACCTACGAGAAGTCTTCCGGCGACAACGAGCTGCAAACTTAAAAATAAAATAACAGCAATTACCATGATACCGCCTCCAACGTACGAGAGGTACGCCGGTTTTTAGGGGTCATCACGAGGTACCGAAGATTTGAACCGAATTTCGCAGAAATTTCCCAGCCCCTAACGCAATTGCTAAAAAAAGGGCAGACAGTGGAAGTGGGGAGCAGAACAACAAGGGGCGTTCGAAACTCTAAAGGACCCCCTTACGAAAACACCAGTGCTATCTTGCACTGGTGTTGTGCATGTTGGAACAGTTACCTGCAAGTGGTTGGAAAAGCACTTCGCCAATGTTCGCGCACACCCGGAAAAATTTGCGGATTACGCCATTGTCGACGAACAACTTTATCGTCATATTCCCCGACAAGCGAATGATGAAGACAGCAGCTCATGGAAACTGTGTCGCCCGCTGAGACGTCAAGTTCTACAAGAGAATCACGACCAACCCGCAGGTGGACATTTGGGGGTGAGGAAAACAGCCCATAAGATAATGAATAGATATTACTGGCCAGAGATGACACGGGATATTGCTCGCTATGTGCGACAATGTGAGACGTGCCAAAAATTTAAGGTTTCCCAACGCATGCCGGCGGGGAAAATGCTAACGCGCATACCCGACGAACCCTGGGCTTTCCTCTGTGCCGACTTTGTGGGACCTGTTGCGCCACAATGATAATAATAATAATAATAATAATAATAATAATAATAATAATAATAATAATAATAGTAGTAATAATAATAGTAATAATAATGATAATAATAATAATAAATAATTAATACATAATATAACAATACAAATAATAAACCTTAATAATATTCTAACTAATAAATATAAAATGAATCTCCCTAATAATAAATACTTAAATAAATACATAAATAAATATATAGTCCTATGTAATATTACATATGTTAATACAGTTAAGATATTGGAATGAAGTAAATATATATATATGTACATAGAATTAAGAAAAGAACTGCTAAATATAATTCACTTGCAAAGTATTATCAAAGCAATCAAGTTGGTTTTATTGAAGTGTTCGCTTGTTACTTAATTCAGTATTTTTTCACCGTGCCCTAAAATTTACATTTAAATTATAAATTAATTAATTTAAATTAGTGTCTTAAAAACTATTAAGAAAAAACATTTTGGCGCCCGAGCAGGGACAAGTGAAAAAATAAGAAATAAATTAAATTGATAAGTTAATAATCGTGGCTTTTTAAATTTTATAAATTACTTAAAATTTAAATAAAAAAAAACATTTTAAAAAGTGTGAGTGTTAAAAAAGACAAAAAACATAAACACACAAACAAAGAAACAAACAATTAAACAATTAAACATTCAAAAAGTGCAGTGTTAGTTAAAAACAATAACAATAACAAGCATTTGCTTATTAAATAAACATAAAATCACAACCAACTACAACATCAGCTACGTCTTTATCATAAATCTTCATAGTCAACTTATCACCTATAAGTCTTAGCCAGATGCCCCGTTGCCGTTGTATCTTGTGCAGAGCTGAACGTAACCAGGGGAGTAGTTCCGAAATTTCCGATCAACAGGTAAAAAGTATCGAAAAATATTTGTGTTATATTGCCTTAAATTTGTAAATTAATCAAATTTAAGAGAATTTTTGTAAATTATTCAAAAATTTATTTCGCTTTGCAAGTCGAACACACAAGAAATATTTTTTATACTTCAACATTTGTGAAACAATTTATTTATTTAATATTATTATTAAATTAAATCCACCCTTAAAAGTGAAACTTATCGCGAGTGTTTTTATTGTTATAATTAATACACATTCATACACACATAACTCGTTCTCTTCATTACTGAGAGAAAATTTAATAATAATTTCTATTTACCGTCGGCATTTTTATCGCTTTAAAATAATTTTATTTACGTCACGAAATACACAAAATTATTCGCGAGTGCTAATTTTATAAATTTTAAATAAATTAAATAATAAAATTTTCACCTTTGTTTTATCCTTTTATTCGCTTTTTATCAATTTATTAAGATCAGTGTTCCATTCCGGTTGTTCCTATACCACTTGTAATAATTTACATTACAACAGCTGTAACAGTGAACCCCATTCACGCTAGGGTCGAAAAGTTAATTTTCATATAAATCAAATTTACAAAGTCGTTTGTGTGTTCACACTAGCATCGAAAATCTAATTACATATAATTAGTTAATAATAATATCAAAGTGTGTTCATACTTCGTCTTATACATTAAATTAACTTAAAAAAACGATTTTACTTGGTAAATAAATATATTTACCAAAGGCTGTAAAAAGTGGTTTTTACGAAAAATTAAATAAATTATTTTTAATTTCGGAACATTGATTCAATTAAATATTTGTGAATAAAAGAGTAATCTACATAAAGATTAAATTTCCGAATATTGAGTATCCGGCGAGGAAATAATATATTGAACAAAAATAAGTTACTTCAATTTAACAATACTGTTTTAAATTTTATAAATTAATTAAAATTTAAACAAAAAAGTAATAAAAATATGGCAACTAAGAGGGTCTTTCCGAACTGGAGACATTAGAAAAACTAATCGCCAAAAAATCAAAAGTTGTAAAATATATTGAAAGGATTCGACAGTCTATACTAGAGAAGACTATTTCGTTTAATCCTGTTGAACTAGAATGTCGCTTAGACATTCTAAAGGATCAATAAAGGGTCAATATACCAAGCCATGAAGCTTCAGCCTGATGTGGATAATTTAGATCCTGATAATGACGATAGAGCTGAGCTTGAGTTTTTAAGCATTTTAAATAAAAATAGACAGCCAAATATACCTTAAACGTCTTTAAGCGTACAAACTCACCATTCCAGGCTTCCAAATATGAGGCTACCCAAATTTACTGGGAAATACGCGGAATATAAGAATTTTATGAGTTTGTTTGAAAATTTGGTACATAATGATCCGACGTTGACAGATATCGAAAAATTTAATCATTTAATATCATGCTTGTCCGATTCAGCTTTAGGTACAGTAAAAGCTTTTCAGATTTCCGAAGAAAATTATCCCAAGGCTTTAGCCAGTTTCAAGAAGGTATATGACAATGAATGTCTCATATTTTTCGATAATATATCGAAACTTTTTGATTTACCGGAAATAACAAAACCTTCGGCTTCTACTTTGCGAAGCATGATAGATACGGTGTCGGCAATATACGATTCGCTCTTGTCAATAGGCGATGACAAGAAAATAACTAATGCCATTTTAATACATTTAGTGATGTCAAAAGTTGATCCAGTCACAAAATCAAAATGGGAGGAACAGCTGGACTTTCAAAGGCTCCCATTATGGTCAGACTGTGAAGCCGCCTTGAACAAACGCTACCAGCATATTTCTGCGGATGAATCTTCCAGTTCAAGACCGAGGTTTAATAAAAATAAAACTGAATTTTCAAATAATAAAAATACTAGGACATCATTAAATTGCACAAAAACAAAACAATCTGCTGATAAATGCTTATTCTGCAAATCTACACAACATGTAGTAAATAATTGCCCTTCATTCAGTGCTGAGCCTGTTAATAAAAGATTTGATTTCATAAAATCTGTGCCAGCATGTATTAATTGTTGAAAAAAGGTAACACAGTAGCAAGATGTTCGTCTTCTAAGTGTAGAGTATGTAGTGGTTCTCATCATTCACTGCTGCATAAATATACTACAAGTTCTAATGTAAGTAGCCTTTCTCAAGAGCCATCCACTTCACATGCTGCTGTCAATTATTCATTATCGGATGAAAGAATCATTCTGGCAACAGCTGTGGTGAGAGTACGAAATAGTTCTGGTCAATTAATACCAGCTAGAGCTCTTTTAGACTCCGGTTCTCAACCAAATTTGATTACTGAGGAACTTGCACAGCTACTAAGATTAAAAAGAGAAGGAGGCAGATTAAGTTTAAATGGTATTAGCGACACAAATTCATGTTCTAAGTCTTGTGTTGATTTAAATGTCACGTCGAGGGTTAATTCTACTCAATTTACGTCCAAGTTCTGGGTATTGAGTTCAATTACAAATTTACAACCTGATCACAGATTAAACGCAAATATCTTAAATATTCCTAAGAATGTTGAATTAGCTGATCCATTCTTTTACAAACCACAGAAAATTGATCTGTTAATTGGCGCAGAAAATTTCTTTGACTTAATGTGTGTAGGTCCAATAAAATCTGGCCCGAGCCTTCCAATTCTTCAAAAAACTTCGCTTGGTTGGATTGTAACTGGAAAATACAATCAATCAAAGGGCTCAAAAAATAGTAATGTTTTTCATTTAAGTTCCGCTATAGAAAACGAGAGCAATATTGATTCAATTGTCAGAAAATTCTGGGAGTTAGAAGAGCTTCCAAACGAATCAACAAAAATGTACTCAGAGGAACAGCAACAATGTGAGGACAATTTTATAAATACTGTACGACGATTAACGTCAGGACGATTTGAAGTCTCTTTACCTTTAAAATCTGATGCAAAACTATTAGGATCATCCTTTGAAACTGCCAAACGACGATTTCTTTCATTGGAACGAAGATTATCCAAAGATGATACCATGAGGCAAATGTATCATGATTTTATGAAAGAGTATTTTAATTTAGGTCACATGTCATTTGTAGACAAAATGCCAATTACTCCTCATTATTTCATTCCACATCAATGTGTTTTGCGGCCTCAGAGTACAACTACTAAACTTCGAGTAGTTTTTGATGCTTCAAGTAGAACTTCTTCGTATGTATCACTTAACGAATTGTTAATGGTTGGTCCTACAGTTCAAGAAGAATTGTATTCTACATTGATCCGTTTTCGACTTCACAAGTACGCAATCACTGCAGATATTGAAAAAATTTTGGCCATCAGATGTGTAACGAAATTTATTCCAACAACACTGTACTTTGCTCGACTTTGCTCAGGGAAATAGGGTGGTTCTTCGTTGGCCGTTACACTCATTTTAATAAAAAAAAATAGCAGAAATAAAAATAATAATAGAGGTTAAAGTAATACTCAGATGGTCTTTGAATGAAAAAAAAATTGTTTTTGAAACTTTACCTGTCATTGTTATGTTTCGTCAATAAATTAAACTTGATTTAAATTTTCATTTTAAAACATTATTAATATTTTAATTAAAATATGTTATTGCTAATATATAATAAGTATATAATTGTGTGAAATGTGATTTAATTTCATAAACTTATTTTGTTATTGATATGTAATTATATATATTAAAATAAAGTTTTAACGGGTAACTTACTTGTTTACTTGATGTAGTGATCACTGCATTCACGTAAAAAGATGAAGAAAGTGTTTCGTAGATTTAAATTAGTTGAATTAAGTATATGAAACTAAATCTGATATTTAACATAATTTAGATTAACAGGAAGATTACTAAAAGATTAAAAAAATTATTAGTGTGATCTATTTTAAGTTAAATTAATATTTCAGTAGAAACGAAGAATCTGGGAATATGAAGAAAATAATTATAACTTAAAGCATATCCTAAGCTACACTTTTCTATAAGAAAACTTACCGAAAATATCCTTTACACTTATTAATTATATATGTTAAAATATTTATTATTAAAATATGACCAAATTTCTTCCACAGTCACAAAACTTATTTTCCTTCCGATTTCAAAATTCAAATAAAAATTATAATGAAAATTTTTATTTTTCAATTTGACATCACAAAAAATTTAAAACTAAGTATATCATTTTATTTAATTTTTTATTTAAAAAGTATATTATGTAAAGGTAGTAATTTACTACAAAATACACAACCTTTAAAAAAAAAAAAAATTATTAATTAAGTTACTATAACCAAATATCCTTGGCATGATATGTTGCAGAATGCTTCGATTCACAATCTTCAAGAAGATAATTGCAGTTACCAATCTTTTTCAATACCTTTGCTCTAATGCCAACTGGAGCTAATTTAGCATTAAAATGTTTAAGAAAATTACTTTGTGCAAAGTTCCTGCGTATTACTATCTGACCTATATCAAATGTTCTGTTTTTACTACGCAAATTATAATACTTCCTATTCTTTTCGTTTGACTCCTTCATTCTTTTTACAATCATGTCAAGAATATAACTAAATCTGTCAGTCTTGTTTAATTCAGGGTTTTCCTGCAATAAACTTAAATTCTTCAACAACTGGTAATCATTCCCATGTGTTATCATGTTTTGACCAAATACAATAAAATAAGGTGATTGTCCTAAGGATTGGTGTATACTATTTCGTAATGAGCTATTTATGCAACTTAGATATAAATCCCACTTCCTTTGATCTTTTCGAATGTAAGACCTAAGAGCTTCATTAATACTACGATTAACCCTTTCACTAGCGTTAAACTGAAGTGCATGAATGGCGTTAAAAATGTGCTTCACACCAAACTCATTTAGTAAACCCTGAAAATATTTGCATCTAAATTGACTACCATTATCTGATATTACTATTTCCGGAACACCGTAGCAATGAAATATATCTTCTTTTAAAATTCGAATAATATGCTTAGAGCAAAACTTTTTTAAAGGTTTTATAAATGTAAATTTTGAAAAATGATCCAATATTATAAGTATACCAATATTTCCCTGTGTACTTCTGGGAAATGGTCCAATTAAATCAATATACAGTTTCTGAAAGGGACGCTCTGACTCAAGCATATTACCCATTGGAGGTCGCAAAATTTGATTTGGAGTTTTTGATGTTTTACAACTTTCACACTCCTGTATATAATGCTTTACATCAACAACCATTCCTCCAGTAAAAGTATCTACGTATACGTTCTAATGTCTTGCCAATACCATTATGTGCGGAAGAAGGGGGATTATGACAGGCAAATAAAACTTCTTTACGAATTTCTTTCGGAACAAGTAATTTCCATTTAAATTCACCATAAAACTCCGGTTTATAATATATAAATTTTCCAATAATAGTATAATCCGGTAAATTAGCCTGTTCGAATTTAACTCTAAGTGCTTTGTATTCTTATGATTCAAAAGCCTCGGATTCTAAGTTAATAATCGGTAAATTCTCTAGTTCATCTTTTCCAATTTGCGCAATATCAAAACTTCTGGATAACGCATCTGGAACGATGTTTTCCTTTCCTCTTCTATATTCTATCTTAAAATTATAGCCCTGTAATTTAAGTGCCCATCTTGCAAGTCTTCCATTCAAATCCTTCTGGTTCATTAACCACTTTAACGCGGCGTGATCGGTTATAATAATAAAATCATGACCTTCTATGTATTTTCTAAACTTCTTAATAGCTAGAACTACAGCAAAACATTCTAACTCCGTCACACTATAATTTCGTTGGGCCTTATTTAATTTTTGAGGCATATAAGAAATAGGTCTTTCAACTCCGTTCTCATCTTTTTGAGCCAATACAGCACCAACTCCTACCTGGCTGGCATCACATTGTACAATAAATGGTTCATTATAATTTGGATGTACCAAACATGGTGCTGATGTTAACATATTTTTCAACTTTTCAAAAGATTCTTGAGCTTTGTTGGTCCAAGTTAAAGATTTATTTTTGGAAAGGAGTTTAGTTAAAGGAAATGTAATGGTAGCATAATCTTCTACAAAACGTCTATACCAACCGGTCAGTCCCAGAAATTGCCGAACTTGTTTAACAGATTTTGGAACAGGATAGTCTGAAATTGCTTTAACTTTGTCTGGATCTACCATAAGTGACCCAATTCCGACAATATAACCTAAATATTTCACTTCCCTTAATCCAAAATCACTCTTTTTAATGTTAATTGTCAGACCAGCCTTTCTAAGAAGATATGCCACTTGAACTAACTGATTAATATGCTCCTCAACTGATTTTGAAACTATTAGTAAATCGTCTAGGTATACAAATACGTGACTTTTCAAATCGTATGTGATAATTTTATCCATGAGTCTACACATAGTTTGAGGTGAATGGCATAAGCCAAAAGGCATTCGACAAAATTGATAAAGGGGACGATTTGGTATAGCAAAAGCCGTTTTTGGTTTAGATTCTTCCGACAGAGGAATTTGCCAGAAGGCATCCTTCAAATCAATTTTCGATATTATCCTAACAGCTGATAAGCGAGAAATTATACCATCGATATTAGGCATGGGATATGCATCCTTAATAGTGACATCATTTAACTTTCTTGAGTCTAAACAAAATCTTACTTTTCCTGGTTTTACTATCAAAACTCCCGGTGAAGACCATGGTGAAATGTCAGCTTCCTCTATTACTCCTAATTTAATCATCCTGTCTATTTCTTCACATAGAATTTTTTCTCTTGCAGGGGAGATAGGATAAAACCTCTGCTTAATTGGTTTAGCATTACCAGTATCAATAATATGCTGTATAAAAGACGTTTTACCTAAGCATTCTTTCTCTGAAGATGGGAACAAGTTGGTTGCTGCATTTAATTTCTGACGTTCGGAATTTGTAAGCGGGTAACTATTATACTCCTGTTCTAAGCTTGATATTTCAGGCATGTTTGTGATAATTTGAATATTAAACTCTTTCCAAAAATCCATACCGCATATAATATTCTGCCTCAAACTTGGTATTATCAAAGCTTCCAGCATTTTGATTCGTTTATCAAATAAAATTTTTGTTAAAATAGAACCCACGACCTGTTGCTTTTGACCATCAGCAGTTCTTACATTTCCAGAGAATTTCGTTAAACCTGGTATATTTTTAGAAATAATATCCTCAGCCAAATTACTACCGAAACAAGTAATTGAAGCACCACTATCTAATAGTGAGAGAAAGTTTTTCCCAAAAACATGTACATTCACATAAGGTCTATTATCACAACTCTTGTTTTCTAGAGTTGAAATTATATGTTTCCGTAATTTTCTACGATTTTTCCAAAAATTATTTATTCTACATGCAGACCGTGTTTTGCTTATAAAACAATCAGAACTTCCCTTGTTTATTTTATTAAAATGATTTTCCAAACGAATATGATATTTCATATTTTGTTCTAAAGATACATCACTTGTATCTAATATAATATCAGCTTCTAATTCCAAAATTTTGTTTGTGGATGTGATCCCAATTTTGGTCTCACATCCACTTTGGAGTTTAAATATTTGCTTTTTGATGCACACTGATCACAATTTGGCTTGTAAGTATTTAAAGCCCCACATCCATAACAAAAAATCTGTCGAGGTGAAAGACAATCTTGATATTTATGACCTTTACATTCACAATTCCAGCACTTTAAAGAAGACAAATCAATCACATCCAATTCTTCTTCAATATTTTCTTCATCTTTTCGAATTTCATGTTCTAATTCAGATACTTGACGTCGAGCTCCGAACTTTAAATAATTTTGAGATTGTTTTACATCTTCCAAGAACTTCTCATGTTTTCTAACTTCGCACCTTAAAACAGAAATATCTGAAATATTGACGTGAAGAAGTTCGTGCCTCAATTCTGATTTTAAATTCCTTATAATAATTTCTACTAATTCCTGTTCACTTAGTGGAGTTCGAAGTTTATCACTCATACACATTAAAGTATCTAAAAACTCCTCAAAGTTTTCATTTAATTTTTGTTTTCGCCTTCTCATGTCATCCTTTACATCAAAATCAGTAGAAGTGTCTTTAAATTGTCGCTTTAGCGCAATACATAGTTCATCCCATGTAAATAAACTTTCCATCTGTTTGTGATATCGCCAACACCACTGTTTGGCTTTATCTTCGAATAATATATGTGCGTACTGACAAAGTAATTGAAAATTTCCATTTAAATGAATTGTAGTCAGTGTTTTAATTCGATATATAAATTCTTCCACTGATATCTCATCTGAAGTTCCTTTAAACTAAATTGGAACTATATCAGCGTTCTCTACGTTACAATTGCCAAAAGGTTGACGTAATGGCTGACGCCTATTCTCATTATCATTTGCTCTATTACTCAAATTCATTGAAGCAAAAACGTTTCGCATTTCTATACCAATTGTGTCCGAAATTTCAGATCTAAAATTAGTTATCGATTCAGAAATTAATGAATGCACACGTTCCTCAGACAAATTATTTTCAGCATTTATCTCAGATGCCCTACGAGACTGCTGGCGCGTCATAATCTTGGGTACTGCACCTCTATTCTCAGAAGTACGATTCGGTACAGTATTTTCTAAATTATCATTATTCGAAATAATTTGTTCACTATTATTCCGAATATTGTGATCACTAGGGCTACGAGTTGTCGGCATTTTAAACAAATATATGAATTATATGGAATTAAAAAAAAAAAAAACTATGAATATTACGTACTGTTATTGACTACTCCATAACAATTCCAGGTTTAAAGTTTATTACCTATATACCTTATAATACCACCCCTATTAAATAAAACATAAGAGAAAAGAAAATGTATGCCTGGTTTCTTATCATATAAAATTAAAAAAAAAATCCAATAGCAAGACATCTCCCTGCAAGAAGACTCCCAGTCAAATGACCGGTTTCTATCAGTTTGTTAAGAGCAATGTGGAAAAAGTGATGTAAACTTTTGTGTACGTGTGATTTTGCATCTTTATCTAACTAATTAAAAATATCTACTATGCACGATATATATCTGACCTGCTTACTCTGCCGTATTTTTACTTATCATTAATGATGCATGCGGCAGTCACGTCTGACTGATCACACTTGATGTATATAACCGGCATAGCAAACTAGTCAAACCTGCATAATAATATTAATAAACACAATTTTTACACTGTTTTATTTGTTTTTTATTACAAAATAATAAAGATATACATAACTTAAATATTTAAAGGCATAAAAACAAGCAAAAACACAAAAAACGTTGGTGTCATCTATCCTCTTCACCCTTTCTTCAATCTCCAACACGCCTTAATTTTTAGAAATATTTAAAATTTGGAAAAGAAATATATATGTATATTTAATTAAACTTTGGGGATTTCTTTTATTCACTATTTTTTCTACTTAACTTTTTTAACACTTCCATAAATTTTATTTTCACAGACCGAACGAATTGTACATTTTACAATAAAATGCGATGTTTTAAAATATTTGGTATATGTACATTAGATGTACCACTCTTACATGTATGTTAGAGTAGAGCAACTAGAGCAATTGACTGTCACTGTTGATTTCAATATAAAATTGTTGTAAATGTGTTAGTGAACAAATTACGTTTGTATTAGTTTCAGTCATTCATTTCTTGCAGGGCTTCTGCCTTTGTACATTTACAATACATAAATATTTATTTTGTAATTGTTAAAGTTTTCATGTAAGATAACTTTAATTTTCAGCTACAAAAAGCAAAAATTTAGAAAAATTATTAATTAACTTATATTTGTGAATATAGACTTGGTCAGAAATAAATTTAATTATAAGCTGCATTATCCAAAAATCTAAAATAACACTCTACATTACATTTTGGTCAATAACTACAGAGCTCCTGCAATTCCATAATATAATCTTAAAAAAAAATAAAAACTAAAAGAAATTAGGACATCCATTTATAACTAATCAAAAATGATAAAGGTGTTTCCAATCTAACATATCCATATGGATGCCCCACGTTGGGCGCCAAAAATTTATGTAACGAAATTTATTCCAACAACACTGTACTTTGCTCGACCTTGCTCAGGGAAATAGGGTGGTTCTTCGTTGGCCGTTACACTCATTTTAATAAAAAAAAATAGCAGAAATAAAAATAATAATAGAGGTTAAAGTAATACTCAGATGGTCTTTGAATGAAAAAAAATTGTTTTTGAAACTTTACCTGTCATTGTTATGTTTCGTCAATAAATTAAACTTGATTTAAATTTTCATTTTAAAACATTATTAATATTTTAATTAAAATATGTTATTGCCAATATATAATAAGTATATAATTGTGTGAAATGTGATTTAATTTCATAAACTTATTTTGTTATTGATATGTAATTATATATAATAAAATAAAGTTATAACGGGTAACATACTTGTTTACTTGATGTAGTGATCACTGCATTCACGTAAAAAGATGAAGAAAGTGTTTCGTAGATTTAAATTAGTTGAATTAAGTATATGAAACTAAATCTGATATTTAACATAATTTAGATTAAACAGGAAGATTACTAAAAGATTAAAAAAATTATTAGTGTGATCTATTTTAAGTTAAATTAAGTTTAAGGAAATACGTAAAATCATTCAAATCTATTTTATATAATATTATCAATTCAAATAACTTTTTTTTTTTTTTATCTGTGTAAATTTAAGATTATAAAATTTTTAGTTTATATTTTAATAGTTAGGTCTGATCAGGTATTATTTTAGGTCAATCTGGGTTTATTTATTTATTAAGTAGTAGTTTAATCTCACGATTATGTTCTTCAGTGTAATTTCTTTTCTAACTCTCTCCTTTAGAGCACTATCTACCCAAAGTCAATTAATTGCAATTTAATATCCACCCAGTGTGTAATTTGTAATTTTCGTATAATTTGCTTTTATATCAAAATATTTAGGATCCCCAATTAAGGATCCTAACCTGAATTAGGCTATAGATTATTTCCGCTGGTTTGTTAACCTCTTTTGTGTTTTGACAGGGAATATTTCAGTAGAAACGAAGAATCTGGGAATATGAAGAAAATAATTATAACTTAAAGCATATCCTAAGCTACACTTTTCTATAAGAAAACTTACCGAAAATATCCTTTACACTTATTAATTATATATGTTAAAATATTTATTATTAAAATATGACCAAATTTCTTCCACAGTCACAAAACTTATTTTCCTTCCGATTTCAAAATTCAAATAAAAATTATAATGAAAATTTTTATTTTTCAATTTGACATCACAAAAAATTTAAAACTAAGTATATCATTTTATTTAATTTTTTATTTAAAAAGTATATTATGTAAAGGTAGTAATTTACTACAGATGTTTGATTCACTTGAGCGATATGTACAAAGAGACTTTGCCTATTGGTTCAAAAGTTATTCGCAGTGATTTTTACGTTGATGATTTGCTTACTGGAGCTGAAAGCTACCAAGAACTAATTGATTTTCGTGACCAAGCAACTGAAATTTTGAGTTCAGCTGGTTTTAATCTCACTAAATGGGTTTCCAATCATCCAGACTTCATGAGCTTTTTACAAAATGAAAAACTTCTACAAAGCGATTCCGATTCTTCTAAGGCGCTGGGCATACATTGGATTCCGAAGAATGATACATTTAAGTTTCATTTGGATAATAATTTTCAAGAATTGAAAGCTACAAAAAGAAACATATTATCAGTTTCTTCTCGATTATTCGATCCTCTCGGACTATTATGCCGATTAGTAACAAAATCCAAAATATTATTGCAAGAACTTTGGATTCAAAAACTTGACTGGTCCCATGAGACTAAATACGTCATGGGAAAATTTCAAATCTAATTTACTGGAAATTGATTCAATTACAATCCCAAGATTCGTAAAGACAACTTCGACAGCAAAAATTCAAATTCATGGTTTTGCTGATGCCTCAATGCGAGCATATGGTTGCTGTATTTACATTAGAAGCTCCGATTCAAATGGAATTGTTTCGAGACTACTGACTGCAAAGTCTAAAGTTGCTCCACTCAAGACAAAATCTCTTCCGAGACTTGAGTTATGTGCGGCACATTTGTTGGCTAAGTTGTGGAATCGAATTAAGTTTATGATTAAATTTGAAATCGAAAGTGTTACTTTCTGGACGGATTCAGAAATAACGCTACATTGGATTAAGACGCATCCATCATCACTTGCCACTTTCATTTCAAATCGTGTGGCGGAAGACAAAGAATGGCCAGAGCAAATTTCATGGCGCCATGTGCCAACTAAGGACAATCCAGCTGATTTTGTATTAAGAGGATGTGATGTCCACGAATTAAAAAATTCTATTTGGTTTGAAGGACCTTCATTTTTACTAAATGAGAGTTCTCATTGGCCTGTTAACAAACACTTCGAGTTAACAGAGAATCAAAAATTATCAGAAATAAGAAAAACTCATGTGTTTCTTGCAGTAGAGGATCCCCAAATTTATTGAATCTTGTTGAAAAATATTCATCATACAAAAAATTGATTCGAATAACTTCATACGTCTTTAGATTCGTTGATGGTTTAAAGAAGCGTAAAATAAATAAAAGTTCTATACCTATTGCAGTTGAATTAAAATGGTCATTCTATCGACTTGTAGAGACAATCAAGAAATCTAAATTTTCTGAGGAGATATCTAAGTTACAGAAATCTCAGGTCTTACCATCAAATATACAAAGATTGACACCATTTATTCATACGTTTACTGAAGAGAAACGAACTTTTTCACTATTAAGGGTAGGTGGGAGATTAATTAACGCAAAGTTGAAATATAATACTAAATTCCCACTTTTATTACCGAAAAATAATAGCTTTGTCACACTTTATTTGCGAAACTTGCATTTTGAAAATTGTCATGCTGGCACAAAAGCCCTAATAGCTCTTTCGCAAGACAATATCTGGCTTATTAATGCGAAAGAAGAATGAAATCGAATAGTTCGTAATTGTGTACATTGCTTCCGCTATAAACCAAAGCTAATGTCCCAAATAATGGGCAATTTACCTACTAATAGAGTGAGAGCTAATTGACCATTTTTAATTGTCGGCGTAGACTTCTGTGGTCCGGTCAATGTTTCATTGAGAATTCGTGGTCGACCACCATTAAAAATGTATATAGCGGTTTTCGTGTGTTTCACTTCTAAGGCGGTACATTTAGAATTAGTATCTGACTTGTCTACTGATTCTTTTCTTCTATCGTTTAAAAGGTTTTCTGCCAGGAGAGGTCTGCCCAAAGAGTTTTTGTGCGACAACGCGACGAACTTCGTCGGAGCCAGCCGAGTGCTCAAGGAACTACAGAAAGCCGTAGAATCGTACGCAGCGTCGTCCGGGGTGAAGTTCAGCTTCATACCACCTCGGGCACCTCACTTCGGAGGGCTATGCGAAGCCGCCGTGAATCAAGCGAAGTTCCTACTTCTGCGAGCCGTGGGCAACGCGTCGCTCACGCAAGAAGAGATGGAGACGATGCTCGCAGAAGTAGAGGCGGTGCTCAACAGTCGGCCCATTGCACCGCTGTCTCCAGACCTCAACGACGGAGAAGCGCTAACTCCAGCGCACCTGATAATAGGAGAGGGTCTGCGTTCGCTGCCGCAAGAATCCGCAGGAGGCAAGATCGTCAGAGATGTGAAGTTATGGAAACGATGGCGTCTGCTTTGCGGTCTCAAGCAGACATTCTGGCAGGCTTGGTCTCGCGATTACATCCGAGGACTTCAAGGCAAAGCCAAGTGGCACCAAGATATGCCCAATCTAGAAATAGGCCAAGTGGTAATAGTCCACGAGGACAATTGCCCGCCACAACACTGGTTGACCGGGAGAGTCGTGAGCGTCACCGAAGGCGCCGACGGCAAGGTCAGGGTGGCGGAGGTCAAAACAGGAAGCGGCGTCTATAAACGCCCAATCCACAAATTGGCTCCTCTGCCATATGTTTGAAGACTTGTAGTCCTTCATTGGGGCCGGAATGTTGAGCCACAATGATGATAATAATAATAATAATAATAATAATAATAATAATAATAATAATAATAATAATAATAATAATAATAATAATAATAATAATAATAATAATAATAATAATAATAATAATAATAATAATAATAATAATAATAATAATAATAATAATAATAATAATAATAATAATAATAATAATAATAATAATAATAATAATAATAATAATAATAATAATAATAATAATAATAATAATAATAATAATAATAATAATAATAATAATAATAATAATAATAATAATAATAATAATAATAATAATAATAATAATAATAATAATAATAATAATAATAATAATAATAATAATAATAATAATAATAATAATAATAATAATAATAATAATAATAATAATAATAATAATAATAATAATAATAATAATAATAATAATAATAATAATAATAATAATAATAATAATAATAATAATAATAATAATAATAATAATAATAATAATAATAATAATAATAATAATAATAATAATAATAATAATAATAATAATAATAATAATAATAATAATAATAATAATAATAATAATAATAATAATAATAATAATAATAATAATAATAATAATAATAATAATAATAATAATAATAATAATAATAATAATAATAATAATAATAATAATAATAATAATAATAATAATAATAATAATAATAATAATAATAATAATAATAATAATAATAATAATAATAATAATAATAATAATAATAATAATAATAATAATAATAATAATAATAATAATAATAATAATAATAATAATAATAATAATAATAATAATAATAATAATAATAATAATAATAATAATAATAATAATAATAATAATAATAATAATAATAATAATAATAATAATAATAATAATAATAATAATAATAATAATAATAATAATAATAATAATAATAATAATAATAATAATAATAATAATAATAATAATAATAATAATAATAATAATAATAATAATAATAATAATAATAATAATAATAATAATAATAATAATAATAATAATAATAATAATAATAATAATAATAATAATAATAATAATAATAATAATAATAATAATAATAATAATAATAATAATAATAATAATAATAATAATAATAATAATAATAATAATAATAATAATAATAATAATAATAATAATAATAATAATAATAATAATAATAATAATAATAATAATAATAATAATAATAATAATAATAATAATAATAATAATAATAATAATAATAATAATAATAATAATAATAATAATAATAATAATAATAATAATAATAATAATAATAATAATAATAATAATAATAATAATAATAATAATAATAATAATAATAATAATAATAATAATAATAATAATAATAATAATAATAATAATAATAATAATAATAATAATAATAATAATAATAATAATAATAATAATAATAATAATAATAATAATAATAATAATAATAATAATAATAATAATAATAATAATAATAATAAATAATAATAATAAATAATAATAATAATAATAATAATAATAATA
>OW387023.1:71263403-71433311 GCA_936439885.1 Nowickia ferox | reverse complement strand
AATAATAATAATAATAATAATAATAATAATAATAATAATAATAATAATAATAATAATAATAATAATAATAATAATAATAATAATAATAATAATATAATAATAATAATAATAATAATAATAATAATTAATAATAATAATAATAATAATAATAATAATAATAATAATAATAATAATAATAATAATAATAATAATAATAATAATAATAATAATAATAATAATAATAATAATAATAATAATAATAATAATAATAATAATAATAATAATAATAATAATAATAATAATAATAATAATAATAATAATAATAATAATAATAATAATAATAATAATAATAATAATAATAATAATAATAATAATAATAATAATAATAATAATAATAATAATAATAATAATAATAATAATAATAATAATAATATAATAATAATAATAATAATAATAATAATAATAATAATAATAATAATAATAATAATAATAATAATAATAATAATAATAATAATAATAATAATAATAATAATAATAATAATAATAATAATAATAATAATAATAATAATAATAATAATAATAATAATAATAATAATACACATGAGACATTAGCGCCCGTATCTAATAGACCAAATTCGGAAAAATTTAAGAACTTGACTGGAGTATAATAACGCCTGTCCGTTAAATTGTTTACAATAGAGGATATGCAATATTTAGAATTAATTTTACGATTTCTAAAATACTTTCTGAGCCTCAAGGTTGAACGTTTTGGTTTGTGAGAGACTTTAATAGAATTTAAATTAAAAATTAATTTACGTTTTTCATTATAGTTCTGAAGTCGTATATGGTAAGGTATAATAGGGTGAACTATCTTCCGAGTATTTTCATTACCGCTAGTTTCAACTTCATGTTTTAAGATCGTACGAGTTATTTTAGAATTACCGTTTATATAATTTTGCTTGGATGAGGGTGTTACGGAAAGGGTCAAACTTGGTTCGAGCCTGTAGAGTTTTTTGACTGCTTGTTATCCCTACCATTACACTTTATACATTGCGGCTTATAAACATTCTTTGTACCACACCCGTAGCAAAAAATATTGCGTATTTCTAAACAATCTCTCCAATTATGACCCGGTTGATCACAATTCCAACATTTTAATAATGAATCATTTTTTTGCATGGCGTCAATTGAAACCTCGATGTCCCCTTGATGGTCTGAAACATTCTCTGTTAAAAAAACCATTGACTTCAGCTATCTGTCGTCTGCCAGCGAAGTGTGGATGAAATTTAACCTGATTGCCTTTTCGAAAGCATTCACTGTTCATTAAGTTTTCCCTCATATGTACTAATTTCCTTAAATGTGCCACTGAGTACACAGGAACATAAAGAAGTTCGTGTCTGATTTCGGGCTCAAATTACGGGTTAATATCTCGACGAGAGAAGACTCTGGCATAGAAGTTAACAACTTGTCTAGCATACCACATGCAGACTCATAAAATGACTCAAAAGTTTCTGTAGGTTTCATTTTGCGGTTCCTAATCTCCTCATGTATTTCAAAATCGGATTTGAATTCCTTGTATTGGTATTTCAGCGCTTCACAGAATCCATTCCAATCTACTAACTCTACCTGTTTGTGGTAGCGCCAGTACCATTCACGGGCCCTACCTGCTAACAAGACGTGGAGATTCCTACAAATTAGCGAAAAATCCTCACCAAAATTTTCCTTTGTTAAGCATCTCACCCTGTATAGAAATTCGTCCACCCCAATGCCATTATTAGAGCCATCAAATTGAATATTCCAGTTTTGTATAATGGAGGTGATATTATCTGCGCGTATAGCAAAGCTTTCATCAAACAACACACGAGGAGAAGACTGACGAGGGTCTTGGGAAGTTCGTTGAAAAAGTTCGAGAGTTATTTACACTATTTGTAGTACATTGGGCATTCTGACCTACGTTAAGATTACGCAGTAAACGTGTTACTGTACTCTCGATAACTGACGTTAAATGAGAGTTATCAAAATTAGTGGTAGACATATTACCAGCATCTGAGAGTCGTTCTGGCAACTTGTCTTGACTTGAAACCTTCGGCTTATTTGCAGCGGGCTGCTTTCTGGGCTAATTAAAATCTTCTGCAATAAAATTTTGATTTAAGGACTGTTGACTAGTGCTAATTAAGAAGTAGTGTGGACCGCTAAGTACGTTTCGAGAATTACTACGAGTATCGTAATATTTGCGAATTGCGCCACGAGACTTACCACGAGGTTGGTTCTTATTTCTTTCGATGTTACAAGGATCAGTAATTTGCATATTTTTTAGTTCTGATAAAGAACAAGGACGCTTACACGTCGGACATTCCGCAGAGTTTGCTAAGTGTGATTCAATACACTTGCGGTGAAAATAATGATTACATTCAGATATTATAAGCCATTCTTGCTCTTGAGACATTTGTTCATTGCAAATTAAACATAATCGGTCGCTATTGGATATAGCTGCAGCCTCAGCTTGTGATCCAGGCGGTGATCTTTCCATCATTTCAGCAATGGCAAAACCCAAAAATTAAAAAAAATTACTATATGAAATCTAACTGCTCGGATTATATGTATAGGTGCATACAAGTGGTATATTTTTAAAATTAAAATCCAAAAAAAATAATATAATATATATATTAGTCTTCACCCCGAAGAACTCAAAACGAACAACCAGAATATGAGAAAATGTAGTAGAAAAATATATTTATCAGAATAATAGCATTATCTGTTACTAGGAAAATTAAAAAAAAAATTAATGTCACTCCCAAGAGACTAAATGTTTAGTTTTTTTCACGGCGTTTCCCAAAACTGAGCAATTTCATCAAATTTTTGTATTATAGCAAAACTAATAGCAATCCGGTTGGCTTAAAAAAAATACGATTGGAATATAAAAGTTAACTCCTATCATATATTAGCATTATTTTTTCAAGTAAAAGATTTGTTCAAGTAAAAGTAATACAAACGATATCTGCATTTATACGTAGATATATACGATTATATGTTTAAATGAGTTTATACGATAAGTTCATATTGAAGTTTTCTTACGTTGTGTGAGTGAGTCGAATGGGTAGTTACCAGCTTTTCCGAAATAGTTGAAAGAAAAAAAAAATTGGTTTATGGAGTCCAAAAGTCCTTAAAGCCTTTTCTTACAAATTAAAACACCGATATACTTTTATACTATGCCAAATTCTATCCTACCAATTCTTCGGACAATAATTCGCAAATGCAGCAAATATATTGTTAATCCAATAAAAATCAGGATACCGATAACTAATCTAAGCTAGTAAGAAGAGGCAAAAAGAACTTTATAAACTGCTACAGAAGTATTTATAATGATGCGAAATCATCATCTAAGGCCAAAAGTAGCATTAGCTATCCACTGGTCGATCTATTCGAACCTGAAAACCTCAGATAATCGAAATTCCTAATGGAGCTAACAATTATTAGACAGTGGAATCAAATTACGCATAAAATAAACAGTTCCATGAGTTACTGAAAGTTAATAAAAAAAAATGTAGTTAGATCATAGAGAATTCTAGTACATAGAATTTACCAATAATAATCATAAATACTAAAACCTCTGCTGGCCCCACGTTGGGCGCCAAATTTATATAATGTACATACTTGCTGGTAGGTTTCACGGTGTTAACGACAAGGCCAAAATTCAACCAACTAGGTTTCCATAGTACTGAAACCAATTCGCGTTTTATTAAATGCAATGGAGACTATCGTCATTCCACGATATAATTAACAGTATACAAATTCAATAATAGTAAAAATTACTTATACACGAGTAATTAAAAGATTTCATGATTAACGCTTCATAAACGAAATATTATTAACTTTTTAACTAAATACAATGTATGCCTGACGGTATAGATATATACTATATAAACTATTTCTTATGGATCTATATGGCCACCAAGTATTCGTTATTAGAGGCTCGAGTGTAAAAATAAATAAATTCAATATCGTCACTCACGATAATAAACAAAAGATAATAAAATGTATTGATGGGCAAACCTACATACATGCATACAACTTTCAACTTAATGTTTCTATACAAATGTGTCCAGAGATAAGATACATATGCATACGGATAGTTACGAAAACACTGTCTCTGATATTGCTTTTGTCTAAAGCATATATGTACGTATGTATGTATGTATGTTGGTTTACATGTTTGGATGTTTATATGTACCTACATATGTACATATGTAACTACACTAATATAAGGTGTTTGTTTGATCACTCACCGAATTGTGATGTTTCTGCAGCTTTTGATGAGGAGGCCTCATCAATTGCTGGATCGGAACGGGTTAATTGTAAATATGTAGTATATGTAGATGTATGTTAAAATTTGTATCGACCTTCAAAATAAGGAATGTGGGTAACTCCATGCAAATACTTATATGAATGTAAGTTGTTAAGCTATATTAAATATCATAAACATTATTATATCTTAAAATAAGGGGATAAAACAGAAATTTCATACTAGGCACTTGACTGATATGATGGTATAGTAGCGATAATCGGCATTTATGTCGAATACCAAATTGAACAACCTGAATTATTGCTAAAACATTTTGCAGCATATAAAGGTACATATGTACATACGTATACTCATATGTATGTAGGCCTGTGACTGTAATGATTTTTTTTATTTATTTATTTTTTTTTTGTTTTTTTTTGTTTGTTTCTTTTGTTATGTTCTACCACTGTTTCTTTGTATTGTGCATTATGAAATTTTTGTTTTATATATAGACTTTTTATTTTAATTTGCTATATTAATTTTTATAGTTACGACAAACAAAATGCTTAGTGATGTTTCACTTATCACTAGTAGTTTCCTCTGGGTGGGATTTATTAGCTGATGTTGGATGGGTAATCTGAAGTATGCCCTCTACAGGTGTGTGTCTTTCTTTCTTATTCCAACTATAGATTAACTTTCCTCAATAATAATTTAGATCAGGATAGTTTTTTTTTCACAAGGTTTTGCTTCTTATGTCCGCACTTTTATTCTTTGTGACCAATACTCAAAATTTTGTTTTCTGGTTAACTTATTTTCTTTGGGATGTTATTCATTTTGTTCTTTTTTTTCGTCTGTGCTATGCATTTATATGCGAGGTGATGGCTGACAACTGTGTGATGAAGTTTATACCACTCAATTTAGAGAAAATGTGCGTGAGACTGAAGTTTCATGTAATCTGCTAACAACATTAACATGAACTTATGATGGAAAATTTTCTATCAACAAATAAATATTCCTGTGGTGACTCTATTACTGAGTCCACCACTTTGATAAATTGTATTTATCAATACAGCTAAATAACTCGGAATGATATTATTTTTTTTCGTAGTAATAATTAGGCGTATCTTGCAGATCGAAGCCGCAATTTTATGCACAGCCTGAGATTTTGTGAATTTTAAGATTAAATGTCACGAAATTCGCAGGTAAATTTAGGTATATTAACACAGCCGTAATAGTCCAGCACATAAACTTTAATATAAATATTTTAATTGAATATTTTTCTCTTTGGCGAATCAATAATTATGAAATAAAACGTGCTTTTCCACTTACCGGTCAAATAAGGTTATCTTTATATGCTCCGATAGAGCCAAGCGATGTGTATCTGATGAAGTATAGTGAAGAAAAGGACGATTGCAATTGGAAAGAGCTAATACTATGGTTTTGAGGCCACGTATTGCTTAACATTTGAGTGACAGGTTGTCAAACAAGTGCTTTAGAATTTTGCTTGAACACATTATCGCACGACAACATTGACAACATTGCTCAATTTGGCAACTTCTGTTTTAACACTTATTATTATATGTTTTAGTTTATTATTTATTTATTTATTATTTTATTTTATTATATTATTAATTATATTATTATGATTATCATTATTATTATTATTATTTCTTACAAAAGTAATTACCGACGTGTAGATTTCTTAAGAAACTCCTTCATAAAATATTTCATTATTAATGTCTTTATGAGCATAAAACCGGTGTCAGTAATATTTCCAGAATTGAATAATTCCGATTCTCCACATCGCATTTTATTATATATATTGAAAAGTTGTGGCAACCCAACCCTCTAATGAAAGCTTAATTAACTGCGCTCTGTATAACAGTTTGCTACGTAGTTTAGACATAACCCAATTCTACCACCATCAGTACATCAGTAAGCTATATTTATCATGGACAATGTGAAAGTGGAACATAATGTTAATATATAAAGGTTACCATCCTAAATGTTTGACTGTGTATCACTACTGCATACAGACTTATGTTTATATATACTACTAAAAGACCTAAATACTAAAGTTTAGAAATCTTAATAATAAAAAAAAAAAATTTAGAGAAAAACAAATTGAAAGTTTTTAAGAAAAAAAGAAGTAGAAATTTGCATAATCATGCATGACTTGGGCCTAAAAATTGTTAAATTGATTTCAGGTATTACAAACCGCATAATACTGACATTTTAATGGATAGTATTAGGAGGAGAGCAGTCTTATGGGCGTAAATCTTTTGCATGGTATGTGCCCAAAATTTTACCCTGTTGATCCTCTAGAACATAATAATGGTTTCCAATCTTTTCTGTTATTCTGGATTTCAAAAACGTGGGAGCAAGCTTGGCATTAAATTTTTTATCAAAATTTGATTGCGCAAAATTACGTCGAAAAACAAACTGTCCTACTTCATAGGAAATGGGTCTAGCTCTGAGATTGTATTGACACTCGTTTCGTTTATATGCTTTAGCAATATGTGTTTGCAGCTCTTTATGTAATAATTGAAGTCGGTCATCTCTGTTTAAAGATACTACGGGCTCAGTTAGCAAATTCAAATTCTTCAGTAATGAGTAAGAACTGCCATGAGTAATCATTTCTTGACCAAAAAGGGCATGGTATGGAAAACACTTAATTGTTTGGTGACAAGCGTTCCTTAACGCACAGCTAATAAAACTTAAATTCGTGTCCCAAAGGGTTTGATCTTTTCCTAAATATGATCTTATGCCTGCTAT
The DNA here is from genome assembly GCA_936439885.1 of Nowickia ferox. NCBI lineage: Eukaryota > Metazoa > Arthropoda > Insecta > Diptera > Tachinidae > Nowickia > Nowickia ferox. The sequence continues at coordinate 71,426,275 of OW387023.1, read as the reverse complement.
TATGGACCTATTGACCCCCTCGGAGGCGTTAGAATGCGGGGAGTATATGGCTGTATAGCAATGGTGTATTCCGAGTTGTGTCAAAAACTCATTAAATTCGTTTGCTTTAAATTGTGAACCATTGTCACTTACTACTGTTTCGGGGACGGCATATACGTGAAAAATGTCCTTTAACAGGTACTCCTGAATAAGTGCAGCCGTGAATTTTTTAAGGGGAAATAACCAATGAAATTTAGACATATGGTCCAAAACTATGAGCAACCTGATATGACCCTTTTTGCTTCTTGGATACGGACCTATTATATCTACATAAAGTCTCTGAAATGGCCTACAAGTTATAATTTGCTCACCCATATTTGGTCTCAAAACAATATTAGGAGCCTTAGCTTCTTTGCATTTTTCGCATGATCGGATATAGTTCCTAACATCACGCACCAGACCTGGCCAATAAAATTTACGCCGAATTAATTCTACAGTCTTAGCCATACCTCTATGCGCCGTTATGGGAGAGTTATGAAAGCGGAATAATACATCTTTTCGTAAATTTTGGGGAATCCAAAGTTTCCATGTTGCATCATCGTGCTCGTCTTCACCTATGTAATGAGAAGTCCTAATATACACAAAATTGTCGACTGTTTTTATGTCGGGATATTTCGAGGGGCTATCACTAATCTTTTTCCTCAAATCAAAGTAATCTTTATAGGAGAAATGTGGTGAAAATAAGTCGATTTCCGGCTCTACCAGTTGAATATCTGCAACTTCCTCATGGGGAATCCTGGAAAGAGCATCTGGTACCACATGATTTTTCCCTTTTCGGTGACTTATCGAAAATTTATAGCCTTGCAGCTTCCAAACCCATCTCGCTAGCCTGCCTGTTAAATCCTGTTGTTTTAAAAGCCATACTAGGGATAAATAATCAGTTATGGCTTCAAAATCTTGAAGTTCGAGGTAACATCTGAACTTTTTGATTGCTTCTAGCGCTGCCAAGCATTCGCGTTCGGTAACACTATAATTACGCTGGGCATAGTTCAACTTTTTGGACATAAATGCAATAGGTTTTTCATTGCCCTCTTCGTCTAACTGCACCAGCACCGCACCGATGCCAAAGTCGCTGGCGTCGCAGTGTACATAAAACTTTTTTGAAAAGTCAGGGTTGGATAGAACAGGAGCTGAGGTAAGCAAAGTTTTTATTAATTCGAACGATTTTTGGGCTTCAAGAGTCCAACAAAATTTTCGTTTAGTCGATAAGACCTCCTTTATAGGAAAAACGATCGAAGAAAAGTTTTCCACAAATCTTCGGTACCAGCCTGCTAAGCCGAGAAATCCGCGGATCTGCTTTAAATTTTTTGGAACCGGCCAGTTACGAATTGATTCTACCTTTGCGGGATCGGTTTTGATTCCGCCGTTACCTATTATATATTCCAAGTAATTCACTTCGGTAACGCAGAATTTTGACTTAGATATATTTAAAGTGAGATTTGCTTTTTTGAATTGTTCTGCGATGCGCACCAGTACTGCCAAGTGTGAGTCGAAATCTTCTGAAACAATTACTAAGTCATCCAAATATCCAAACACACATGTGCGAAGATCGGGAGGAATAAGACTGTCCATCAGGCGACACATCGTAGATGGAGCATTACATAGCCCGAAGGGCATAACTACAAATTGGTATAATGGCCGTCCAGGAACCGTAAAAGCTGTAAGGACTTTTGAGATTTCCGACAAACCGATCTGCCAGTATGCATCTTTTAAATGTAACTTTGATAGAATGTTAGCTTTCGGCAATCTCGAAAAAATACCCTCAATGTTAGGTAACGGGTAGGCGTCTTTTTTAGTAATACCATTAAGTCGCCGAGCATCGAAACACAGTCTCACTTTATTGGGCTTAACCACAAGCCCTCATAGCAGAGCTCCAAGGCGAGGAAGAAGGTTCGATAACTCCCAAGGTTAACATGCGATCAATTTCTTTAAACATTAACTCTTCCACTGCGGGAGACACAGGGTAAAACCTCTGTTTAATTGGCTTTTCCTCACCTATCTCTATGGTGTGTTCAATCAGTTTAGTGCGGCCTAGGCCCTGTTTATCAAAATCCGGAAAAAATGCAATTATTGTCTCAAGTTGCCGTTTCTGATTTAAGGATAGGGGATATTGATTAATACTGCTTGACTCGCTATGTTCTTCTGATAATAATACTCTATTTTTATAAAATTCCGATATTATATTAGGAGTTTGTTCAGGCATCGGGCTATAGATAGCATCCCTGAAAACTTCCGGAGCTAAATTGAAACTTTTCCAAAAATCAAGGCCGAGAATCAATCTCTGGGTTATCGACGGTATAACAAGTATTTCCAATTTCCTAACTATATCCCTAAAAGAAACATTTACTTTCAACACTCCTAAAACTTTTTGCATGGTGCCATCAGCAGTTTTTACAACACTTTTTCTGGGGTAAAATTCTTGAAATCCTGAAAAATTAAAATTTGCCAATTCAGAGCCTACACATGAGACATTAGCGCCCGTATCTAATAGACCAAATTCGGAAAAATTTAAGAACTTGACTGGAGCATAATAACGCCTGTCCGTTAAATTGTTTACAATAGAGGATATGCAATATTTAGAATTAATTTTACGATTTCTAAAATACTTTCTGAGCCTCAAGGTTGAACGTTTTGGTTTGTGAGAGACTTTAATAGAATTTAAATTAAAAATTAATTTACGTTTTTCATTATAGTTCTGAAGTCGTATATGGTAAGGTATAATAGGGTGAACTATCTTCCGAGTATTTTCATTACCGCTAGTTTCAACTTCATGTTTTAAGATCGTACGAGTTATTTTAGAATTACCGTTTATATAATTTTGCTTGGATGAGGGTGTTACGGAAAGGGTCAAACTTGGTTCGAGCCTGTAGAGTTTTTTGACTGCTTGTTATCCCTACCATTACACTTTATACATTGCGGCTTATAAACATTCTTTGTACCACACCCGTAGCAAAAAATATTGCGTATTTCTAAACAATCTCTCCAATTATGACCCGGTTGATCACAATTCCAACATTTTAATAATGAATCATTTTTTTGCATGGCGTCAATTGAAACCTCGATGTCCCCTTGATGGTCTGAAACATTCTCTGTTAAACCACCATTGACTTCAGCTATCTGTCGTCTGCCAGCGAAGTGTGGATGAAATTTAACCTGATTGCCTTTTCGAAAGCATTCACTGTTCATTAAGTTTTCCCTCATCTGTACTAATTTCCTTAAATGTGCCACTGAGTACACAGGAACATAAAGAAGTTCGTGTCTGATTTCGGGCTCAAATTACGGGTTAATATCTCGACGAGAGAAGACTCTGGCATAGAAGTTAACAACTTGTCTAGCATACCACATGCAGACTCATAAAATGACTCAAAAGTTTCTGTAGGTTTCATTTTGCGGTTCCTAATCTCCTCATGTATTTCAAAATCGGATTTGAATTCCTTGTATTGGTATTTCAGCGCTTCACAGAATCCATTCCAATCTACTAACTCTACCTGTTTGTGGTAGCGCCAGTACCATTCACGGGCCCTACCTGCTAACAAGACGTGGAGATTCCTACAAATTAGCGAAAAATCCTCACCAAAATTTTCCTTTGTTAAGCATCTCACCCTGTATAGAAATTCGTCCACCCCAATGCCATTATTAGAGCCATCAAATTGAATATTCCAGTTTTGTATAATGGAGGTGATATTATCTGCGCGTATAGCAAAGCTTTCATCAAACAACACACGAGGAGAAGACTGACGAGGGTCTTGGGAAGTTCGTTGAAAAAGTTCGAGAGTTATTTACACTATTTGTAGTACATTGGGCATTCTGACCTACGTTAAGATTACGCAGTAAACGTGTTACTGTACTCTCGATAACTGACGTTAAATGAGAGTTATCAAAATTAGTGGTAGACATATTACCAGCATCTGAGAGTCGTTCTGGCAACTTGTCTTGACTTGAAACCTTCGGCTTATTTGCAGCGGGCTGCTTTCTGGGCTAATTAAAATCTTCTGCAATAAAATTTTGATTTAAGGACTGTTGACTAGTGCTAATTAAGGAGTAGTGTGGACCGCTAAGTACGTTTCGAGAATTACTACGAGTATCGTAATATTTGCGAATTGCGCCACGAGACTTACCACGAGGTTGGTTCTTATTTCTTTCGATGTTACAAGGATCAGTAATTTGCATATTTTTTAGTTCTGATAAAGAACAAGGACGCTTACACGTCGGACATTCCGCAGAGTTTGCTAAGTGTGATTCAATACACTTGCGGTGAAAATAATGATTACATTCAGATATTATAAGCCATTCTTGCTCTTGAGACATTTGTTCATTGCAAATTAAACATAATCGGTCGCTATTGGATATAGCTGCAGCCTCAGCTTGTGATCCAGGCGGTGATCTTTCCATCATTTCAGCAATGGCAAAACCCAAAAATTAAAAAAAATTACTATATGAAATCTAACTGCTCGGATTATATGTATAGGTGTATACAAGTGGTATATTTTTAAAATTAAAAGCCAAAAAAAATAATATAATATATATATTAGTCTTCACCCCGAAGAACTCAAAACGAACAACCAGAATATGAGAAAATGTAGTAGAAAAATATATTTATCAGAATAATAGCATTATCTGTTACTAGGAAAATTAAAAAAAAAATTAATGTCACTCCCAAGAGACTAAATGTTTAGTTTTTTTCACGGCGTTTCCCAAAACTGAGCAATTTCATCAAATTTTTGTATTATAGCAAAACTAATAGCAATCCGGTTGGCTTAAAAAAAATACGATTGGAATATAAAAGTTAACTCCTATCATATATTAGCATTATTTTTTCAAGTAAAAGATTTGTTCAAGTAAAAGTAATACAAACGATATCTGCATTTATACGTAGATATATACGATTATATGTTTAAATGAGTTTATACGATAAGTTCATATTGAAGTTTTCTTACGTTGTGTGAGTGAGTCGAATGGGTAGTTACCAGCTTTTCCGAAATAGTTGAAAGAAAAAAAAAATTGGTTTATGGAGTCCAAAAGTCCTTAAAGCCTTTTCTTACAAATTAAAACACCGATATACTTTTATACTATGCCAAATTCTATCCTACCAATTCTTCGGACAATAATTCGCAAATGCAGCAAATATATTGTTAATCCAATAAAAATCAGGATACCGATAACTAATCTAAGCTAGTAAGAAGAGGCAAAAAGAACTTTATAAACTGCTACAGAAGTATTTATAATGATGCGAAATCATCATCTAAGGCCAAAAGTAGCATTAGCTATCCACTGGTCGATCTATTAGAACCTGAAAACCTCAGATAATCGAAATTCCTAATGGAGCTAACAATTATTAGACAGTGGAATCAAATTACGCATAAAATAAACAGTTCCATGAGTTACTGAAAGTTAATAAAAAAAAATGTAGTTAGATCATAGAGAATTCTAGTACATAGAATTTACCAATAATAATCATAAATACTAAAACCTCTGCTGGCCCCACGTTGGGCGCCAAATTTATATAATGTACATACTTGCTGGTAGGTTTCACGGTGTTAACGACAAGGCCAAAATTCAACCAACTAGGTTTCCATAGTACTGAAACCAATTCGCGTTTTATTAAATGCAATGGAGACTATCGTCATTCCACGATATAATTAACAGTATACAAATTCAATAATAGTAAAAATTACTTATACACGAGTAATTAAAAGATTTCATGATTAACGCTTCATAAACGAAATATTATTAACTTTTTAACTAAATACAATGTATGCCTGACGGTATAGATATATACTATATAAACTATTTCTTATGGATCTATATGGCCACCAAGTATTCGTTATTAGAGGCTCGAGTGTAAAAATAAATAAATTCAATATCGTCACTCACGATAATAAACAAAAGATAATAAAATGTATTGATGGGCAAACCTACATACATGCATACAACTTTCAACTTAATGTTTCTATACAAATGTGTCCAGAGATAAGATACATATGCATACGGATAATTACGAAAACACTGTCTCTGATATTGCTTTTGTCTAAAGCATATATGTACGTATGTATGTATGTATGTTGGTTTACATGTTTGGATGTTTATATGTACCTACATATGTACATATGTAACTACACTAATATAAGGTGTTTGTTTGATCACTCACCGAATTGTGATGTTTCTGCAGCTTTTGATGAGGAGGCCTCATCAATTGCTGGATCGGAACGGGTTAATTGTAAATATGTAGTATATATAGATGTATGTAGCTATGTTGTAGGTATGTTAAAATTTATATCGAGCTTCAAAATAAGGAATGTGGGTAACTCCATGCAAATACTTATATGTATGTAAGTTGTTAAGCTATATTAAATATCATAAACATTATTATATCTTAAAATAGGGGGATAAAACAGAAATTTCATACTAGGCACTTGACTGACATGATGGTATAGTAGCGATAATCGGCATTTATGTCGAATACCAAATTGAACAACCTGAATTATTGCTAAAACATTTTGCAGCATATAAAGGTACATATGTACATACGTATACTCATATGTATGTAGGCCTGTGACTGTAATGATTTTTTTTTTATTTATTTTTTTTTTTGTTTGTTTTTTTTTTGTTAGTTTCTTTTGTTATGTTCTACCACTGTTTCTTTGTATTGTGCATTATGAAATTTTTGTTTTATATATAGACTTTTTATTTTAATTTGCTATATTAATTTTTATAGTTACGACAAACAAAATGCTTAGTGATGTTTCACTTATCACTAGTAGTTTCCTCTGGGTGGGATTTATTAGCTGATGTTGGATGGGTAATCTGAAGTATGCACTCTACAGGTTTGTGGCTTTCTTTCTTATTCCAACTATAGATTAACTTTCCTCAATAATAATTTAGATCAGGATAGTTTTTTTTCACAAGGTTTTGCTTCTTATGTCCGCACTTTTATTCTTTGTGACCAATACTCAAAATTTTGTTTTCTGGTTAACTTATTTTCTTTGGGATGTTATTCATTTTGTTCTTTTTTTTCGTCTGTGCTATGCATTTATATGCGAGGTGATGGCTGACAACTGTGTGATGAAGTTTATACCACTCAATTTAGAGAAAATGTGCGTGAGACTGAAGTTTCATGTAATCTGCTAACAACATTAACATGAACTTATGATGGAAAATTTTCTATCAACAAATAAATATTTCTGTGGTGACTCTATTACTGAGTCCACCACTTTGATAAATTGTATTTATCAATACAGCTAAATAACTCGGAATGATATTTTTTTTTTTCGTAGTAATAATAAGGCGTATCTTGCAGATCGAAGCCACAATTTTATGCACAGCCTGAGATTTTGTGAATTTTAAGATTAAATGTCACGAAATTCGCAGGTAAATTTAGGTATATTAACACAGCCGTAATAGTCCAGCACATAAACTTTAATATAAATATTTTAATTGAATATTTTTCTCTTTGGCGAATCAATAATTACGAAATAAAACGTGCTTTTCCACTTACCGGTCAAATAAGGTTATCTTTATATGCTCCGATAGAGCCAAGCGATGTGTATCTGATGAAGTATAGTGAAGAAAAGGACGATAGCAACCGGAAAGAGCTAATACTATGGTTTTGAGGCCACGTATTGCTTAACATTTGAGTGACAGGTTGTCAAACAAGTGCTTTAGAATTTTGCTTGAACACATTATCGCACGACAACATTGACAACATTGCTAAATTTGACAACTTCTGTTTTAACACTTATTATTATATGTTTTAGTTTATTATTTATTTATTTATTATTTTATTTTATTATATTATTATATTATTAATTATATTATTATGATTATCATTATTATTATTATTATTTCTTACAAAAGTTATTACCGACGTGTAGATTTCTTAAGAAACTCCTTCATAAAATATTTCATTATTAATGTCTTTAAGGGCATAAAACCGGTGTCAGTAATATTTCCAGAATTGAATAATTCCGATTCTCCACATCGCATTTTATTATATATATTGAAAAGTTGTGGCAACCCAACCCTCTAATGAAAGCTTAATCAACTGCGCTCTGTATAACAGTTTGCTACGTAGTTCAGACATAACCCAATTCTACCACCATCAGTACAACTAAATCACAACTTAAGCTATATTTATCATGGACAATGTGAAAGTGGAACATAATGTTAATATATAAAGGCTACCATCCTAAATGTTTGACTGTGTATCACTACTGCATACAGACTTATGTTTATACTACTAAAAGACCTAAATACTAAAGTTTAGAAATCTTAATAATAAAAAAAAAAATTTAGAGAAAAACAAATTGAAAGTTTTTAAGAAAAAAAAGAAGTAGAAATTCGCATAATCATGCATGATGTGGGCCGAAAAATTGTTAAATTGATTTCAGGTATTACAGAAAGCAACTAGCAGAAGCTATGCGACATAATCCACATATGGAATCAATAGCTATGGGAAAAGGTTTATATCTAAAACCATACAAAACAGGATATGGACTTTATTATAAACCAGCCTCAAAAAACTTTGAAGTGATCTACCCAATAGACCATTAACTCAACTAGATATAATGAAATATTGTAAGAAACTTAAATATTTCAGAGGAGTTTTTATGCTCGATCGTTTGCCTAAAAAGCCATTTAGTCAAGAATGTGGTATTGTTAATTTAGACAATTCCAGCGGTCCTGGAACACATTGGGTAGCCTATGACAAAAATTATAAGTATAAAGAATATTTTGATAGTTTTGGAGATTTACAACCGCCACAAGAAATAATTAATTACTTAAAAACACCTATTGAATATAATTATCAACAAAATTAAAAATTTAATACATTTAATTGTGGTCATTTATGTATAGAATTTTTATTTCGTAAATATTATTTAAAATAAAAACATTGCTTCAATTTCAATATAGACATAAGTTTTATTTATTTACATAATTACATAAATTTTTCTAAATATATATATATATATATATATATATAGAGCTGTTTATACATTCATAAGTACATAGCATGAAAATAATAATTAACAAATTAAATATCTAAATTCATAAGAAGCTCGTCATCAGATGAACTGTTAATAAAGTCTAGATATGAATCAGTGACATTCATAAAAATGTCATCATCTTTATCTGAATAAAATTCTTCAAATGTCTTCTGTCTATAATGCCCTCTAGCAGTGTATTTATCTGGTTTTTATCGATAATTTTTTTATCATCAGCATAACTCAATACAACTTTATGTAACTTTTGAGTATACAACTGATGGTATTTTGATCTAAATGTATTCATAGAATCTGAAATAATTTGTTTTTCAAATAAAGCTTTTTTATAATCGGAAATAGAGTAATTCTTAATACATGATTTTTTTACTCCTTTGGATTTCTTTACTTGATCCATCCCAACAGTTTCAAATGAATACATTTTTGATCGAAGTCCGACAAACTCTTTCATAATTTTTCCTTTATTTTCGTCTTTCATCATCCCAAGGACTTTTTTGTTTAATAATGGTAAATTAAAAATGTTGTCAGGTTGATATTCGGATGTATCAAACCTTGAAGCAACATCTTGACGGATATCGTCATAAAAATCATGTTTTTATGGAATAAATAAAGGAGTCCGTATCCATATAATTTAGAGACAAATTTGTTCCGAATTTAGGTAGCATATATTGATAATGGAAGTCATACATCTTCCACTTAGACAATTCCAATACCGCAAACCCTAAATAAATGGGTTTGTTGTACTTGAACTTCATTATTTTGAGCTGAAAAGCAAACATATTCTCCGAGAACTGTGTTATACTCGAAAAATTTGGTTTTGAAATCAATGCTCTTGCACCTAAATGGTTTCTACTTGTAGTCTCCCACTCTGTGACAATTTTAATATCTTTGCGTTTATGGATATTTTCCATAGTTTTTCCATAAACCGCATTGTTTAGCAATTTATAGATATCTTTTTCAAATTAATTTTGCTATTGTTCTGTGGTGAGTGTTTATATCAATATATGGTTTAAGCCAAGGAGATTGCTTAAATTTTAATGCCCTATGCACTTTTTTTAATATCAACCCATTTCTCAGGCATTGCTTAAGCACTCTATAGTGAATTTGATATTTTGATTTAGATGTGAGGTCAGCTATAAGTTTTTTACATTTAGAATCGCCGACCGTTTTATTTTCAGGGCAAAAAGGTAGATCATTATGTATATCATGTAATTGTTGGGGATACTCTAAATCCACTTCCAAAATATATCCCACAGTTGATGTGTCTGATATATTATTCACATCTAAAATATGAAGATTTTCCTCATTAACCCACTCAAATTTTCCGTATGGTAAGTACTCTGACATTGCGCAACCGTACAAATTGTTAGCGTCTAAATACATCAAATATTCTGAAGGCTTATTACAATCGTAATCCTCCATATATTTATTATTCGCCTTAGTATACCTTTTTGAACATTGTACTAGACCTCCTCTGATAGCATCTTGCACAAAATTGTACATATTAATATCAGTAAATAGTTCTAGTTCTATTTTTGTGGTCTTAAGCATGGCATCCCATGATAGAGCAGGGGCAGTATAATATTGACATGGATCAAGCTTGTAAATATTTTTACAAATCTGTCTAAAATTTTGGAAAATGTCAGTTAGAAGTAGAACGTCAGTTTTTAAATATAACAAGGTGTAATCCAGCATAGTTTTACACTTTAAGATTTTCCAAACTTTCTTGGCATGTTCGTAATCATCCAAAGTGCATTCAGAATTAGTTAAACAATTATAAAACTTTTCTCGTGCGGGAAGATTAGTTTCATTAAAGCGCTCCATAGAATCCATATAAGAGTTAGGGAACACTCCCTTTCTTCTTATTAAATTGAATTCCTCTTTTTGCGCAAATAATTTATTGAGGATGTGAAAATTATCATCACTTAAATTGTTTGCCAGCGATTCTAAACTGGAGGCCATAAATCGGAAAGAGTCTAAAAAACGAATTTCAAAACTATCTTTTTCTCCGATTGGATTGAACTTTGAAAGTGAAATGTATAATTCTTTATTAAGAGGAATTACTTTCATATCACCATCAAAGTTCGAAAGTTCTTTCATAAACAAATGACAATCATAAGAGGAAAAATTGTGAAAGAAAACAGGTATAAACTTAGCAGTTCTATAAAGAAGATTGCATGAGTTATGCGCTGACCCTCTATACTTGCCTGTAAAATGACAATGGTCACGCACTTTGTCATTTCTTAAAATTTTTCCACAAATATGACAATTTGTGGACAGAGCATGTACAAGTTTTTCGTCATTTGTTAGTGGCGTCATTGGTACTATTTTTGACAAGTAGTTTATATAAATGTCTGTCAGGTCGTTAATTAAATTTACTAAAAAAAACTCTAGGTGCATCAGCACCAAAATAAATCTTAAAACTATCTAGATTATCATTATGACTACATTTTACATAATAGCTAAAAGCACAAGCAATGTGCTTTTCTATATTACCAGATCTTGTTCCTCCTGCTGTTGTCTCTACCTTTTCCAGATATGCCTCAAAGTCCGCGTATACAATAAAGGGCACGTCCAATTGCTTATGGTAATTTTCAAATTTTAAAAGAGATTCAACCTTCGTCGGCATACTGGCAACAACTTTTTTACAGCTTTGCTTATGCTTCTCCATCATCCTTTCGTTATGCGAATATTGCAGACAAGCATTGCATAACAAAACTTTTGCTTTGTGCCCGGTTATGCTACTTCTTATTAGCCTGAAATATATAATTATTATATGCGAATTAGTTAAAAATATTTATTATATAATATAAATGTATATTTATTCGTATAATTACCTAGATATATCTGTTATTAGGACATAATGAGAATATCCATCTTTCGATAGCAGCAAAAGATTAACATGATGGATTTTCTCATTTGCAGATAAATAGTACGGTCCAACGATACATTTATCTTCTAGTCCAAACACATTGACACTAGTGTCATCATTTTGACTCTCAAACGCTTTGATGGATTTAGTTTTCATCGGAAATTCTAAATTCTCAAAATTTAGAGTCCTATTATTAATAGTTATTATGTTGGAACATATATCTATTGTAACATCATTTATCGCAGTGGGACAGACTGCTGCTATGATGCACCATTTAAAGCAATAATCGTCATTGTTTTGAATGTTGAAGCATCCTTTTTTCTTCTCAATCCACCGTGGAAGTGGGATGTAGCCTGAGCCCTTAACAAACTCCGCTCGATTTATGTTTATATATAATTTTTTAATTGTAATGAGGCTCCATCCGCTGTCCCTCTCTTGAAACTCTGACATTTTTCGAGTTATTTCCTGACTTTGATCTTTAAATATTTCCAAAAGATCATCACTTATTGTAATAAATCGCATTTTGGAGCGATGTGAAATCATGCAGGAATGTATGTCATTATCCACTATTTTTATATAATCGCATTCCAACTCCATGTTGTATTTAAATGTCAGATGACGTATTTGGGCATCTGATAATATTTTTAAAGAATTTCTTTGCACTCCTTCAACAAATTCTTCAGGAAATAAAATTTCCTCCTTCTCATTTTTATATGAGAAGGTTTGTACTCTATTCTTGAATGCCGTTTTTTCTAGTTTCATCTCACCATTCGCTTCACGGTTTCTTGAATTGGTTATTATGGTGGATGATGTAGATGCATGAGTCCTCTCATGCATTTTTAAATGGTTTTTATTTCCAAACCACTTGTGACACTCGAAACAATGATGGCTTTCATGGATCTCAGCCATTTTTTTTCAGCAAAAACGCGTTCATATTTTTTTTTCAGCAAAAACGCGTTCATATTTACACTTCATATTTTTTTTCAGCTATTTTTAATTCTTTTTATCAATATTAATTATTGACTATTAATTATGCTTGTTTCACTGTAGTTTTACAACTGTTAGAAAATAATATGTTATTGCTTATAAAATAATTTTCAAATTTAAAATAATTTTCGAATATATATTATGAAAGAGATAGACTAATTTAATATTATCACTCAAGTATATGTTTACTTCTCTCGTGTGAGATTAATACATAATTTTACTTATATAATACGTAGCAGGATAGATACATATGTAAACATTAGTTTGAAACTATCATATCTAATTATAAAGCATGAAAGAGATGCATTGACATTAACCTGAAATACTTAATTGTATGCTAGAAACCTGATTTGAGTATTTGAGCTAGGCTATAAAATTTCAAAATCTGAAGAAAAAACAAAGAAGGGGAATAGAAAGAAAGTCCAAGTATCCTTTACTTCAAACTATCATATCCAATTATAAAGCATGAAAGAGATGCATTGACATTAACCTGAAATACTTAATTGTATGCTAGAAACCTGATTTGAGTATTTGAGCTAGGCTATAAAATTTCAAAATGTGAAGAAAAACAAAGAAGGGGGATAGAAAGAAAGTCCAAGTATACTTTACATATATCAATAATATAATTATCTCACTCAAACATTAAATTTTAGATTGCTCGTATTAGTATTGGAGTACCTAAACTACCTTTAATATTGAAGTAGCTGCAAATATAAAAGCAAAAATTTAAAGGATGTTACTTATTAGTGAAATGGATTCATCAAAGTACAATTGTGAGCTATGTTTACAGCTCAAAAGAAAACTGGTAACGTTTTCCAATGTTACCAATAAAAAAAGACATTTTTTAAAAAAACACAACTTCGCTTATTAAAAAGCGAAGACGTATAAATTAACATCATCAACGTAATCAACATCGTCATCATAATCATCATCGTCCTCCGCAACAGCATCGTCATCATCATCGTCATCCTCATCAGCATCATCATCATCACCATCACCGGCATCAACATCATCATCGTCCTCCGCATCAGCATTGGAAAAAATTATATTTGATTTTAAAATTGATAATGATGATCTTTTTAAATACATAAAATATTAAAATAAAAATATATATAAAAATATAATTAAAAAATCTTGTCTTTTTATTTGATTGAAATCTTTAAATTTATTTATTACTATTATAATTAAATATATTTCAAACACATAATCAGAATATTTTAATAAAGGTTTGGAATTTTGCCTCCTTCCGAAGGAAAAAAGGGTTGTGAGTTTGGAATGTAGAAGCCTTCATTGTCTTCAATAGTTTTTTCGTTGTCGTCAGGAAGTATCTCCGCCAATTCTACTGTGTATGAATAATTTTCTAGTTTCTTTGTTAAAGAAAATTTTTCATCCTGAGCCCCTTCAATTACTTTGTCTTCTAAGCTATTGTAGCGTTTGGGAAGATATAGCATTCCATCCTCGAGTTCTGCAATCACTATATTTCCATATTTAGTCTTATGACGAAACATCATTATCACTTTATATGGCTTTGATGGTTGTAAGTCCTTCACAGATATATATGATTTTGCTTTCAATTTATTAAAAGCCTCAACAACCTCAATGTTTGTAATATTTTTTGAAGTCATAGTTGACTGCTGGAGGATTGTAATGAGTTAATGAATATTAATATTTTAGAAGCTGCGTTTTTATATCAATTTATTTGGGACACACTTAAAAATATTTTAATCAGGAGAGTTTTGTTTTCTGAAACTAAAATTTTGATCTCTTAATATTTTTATACATACCTTCATAATTACTCTTACTTAATTTCTACATAATAAAGAATAATTATGTTTTAAATAATTTATTTCAAATAATTACATTATATGCAAATGTTCACAAATATGCATCTTCATATGCATTGACTTATTCATTTAAACATACATATGTAAAAAATGTTTATGTATAGTTATGTGCAGAAGCAACATTAAATTCATTTAAGAGTCACAAAAAACATACAATTACTATACAAGGCTTGTTAAAATAAAATTATTCCTTAAATTTTTATATTTTCATCCCAAAATAAATCAAAGGAATCCTCTTTTCCCTTTTTCTTCTTACCAGCCAACAGTAATAAAAAAGCAAATTTATAGCATTTAAAAACAACAAATAAACGCACAATTACTACACAAGGATTGTTAAAATACAAAATTTTCCTTACATTTTTACACTTTCATCCCAAAATAAAACAAAAGAATCCTCTTTTCCCTTTTTCTTCTTACCAGACAACAGCAATAAAAAAAGCAAATTTATAAACGTACAGATAACAGCATATGTAAAATGATAAGGAACCGACATCTCAAACTAAAGACCGTGTTTATAATTATAAAAACAAAAAAGGTTTCTATTGACTATTTCAAGAAATAGACAACTATTATTAAAGAGACAAACCGACATACAAACATAAAGGCACGTTAAACAAAAGTCATCCCTAATGTTTCATCGCATCACGTGTGCAATGAAAATAAAAATTCTCTTCAACACCATTAAACATTTTTTTTATGCACTTGCATTTCACACAAAAAAAAGAATCATCCCAAAATTTTTTTTCATCCCAAATTTTTATCTCTAAAATCCTCCAAACTAAAAAACCATCCCAAAAATATGATTTTTTTCATGTCATACCCCAATTCCCTACTCCTACCTTCCTACTCAAAAGGCTAGCGGCACACAATTATGAAGTCTAGTAGACAGTGCTTCAGCAATTTACGGATCCCTTAAATCCTTACGAAGAAGAAATTTGCAGCGCATTGATAATTGATATCATCACACAGACAACAGATGTTAATTCTCAAATACAATGGAAAGAAAGAGTAGATTTTTCGACATTACAAAAATAGGTCGATTACTGTAAGCATTTGGAAAGAAGATATCAGTTCTTGGAATCACTAGAGTCACATATACCGCACAGCACAAGTAACAATCAAAATCGTTCGAATCGTTACCGACAACGTCGAAACAATCGCTCATCGTTTTATACTCAAGAAAAGTCTTGCGGTTATTGTAAATCACTTGAGCACTGGATTAGTGATTGCACTAGCCTACAAGTTCCATCATTTGAAAATCGATTTAGCGCAATCAAAAGATTCGGCCTTTGTATTAATTGCCTCAACGAAGGTCATACGATCAACAAATGCAAGTCAAAGAATAAATGTAAAATTGGCAAAAAGTTTCACCATACACTGCTTCACCGCTTAACACCAGAAACTCCATCGCAAAATGTACTTCCATCGCCCCCGGTATATGCATCCACCTCGTCAGCAAGCGTAAACGTAAACGTTGGTGAGGATGATTTGTTAAGCTTAAGTCGTATTGAAGATGAAAGAACAAACCTACTACGCGAGGGTGGATTTCAACTTACAAAATTCAATTCAAATAATTCTATTTTTCTACAAACAGGAACGGAAGATAAAGTAATTAATAACATTGAACCGGCTGTTACGAGTGCACTTGGAATCACTTGGGATTCTGTTGCAGATCAATTCCTTTTCTCGTTTCAGCCCAAAAAGAAATATTCTATTATTACAAAACATTCAATATTGTCACTAATTTCATAAATTTTTAATTCAATGGGTTTGGTTTGCCCCATCATAATTCAGCCAGGGGTCCTCCTGCAAGATTTGCGGATATCGAAATCAGACTCGGATTCACAAGTAACCAAAGTAAAGCAAAGGATTTGTTTTTATCGTTTATTAAAGATCTCGAAAATTTGCGCTTAATAAAAATCTCTCGCTTTGTTTTTCAGACGAATTTTGTGACAGTACAATTACATGGCTGCAGCGATGCCTCACTTCGTGCATATGGCTGCTGTTTTTATGTCAGAACAACGGACGATAGTGGAAACGTCTACACGCAAAGAAAAAATATGGTTGAGGTAACCATAATCAACAGCAACATACTATGATTGAATTATATGGTTGCAGTCAAATCATATTATTATCAATAAAAAAGCAAAGTTTTAGTAATATTATTATCTGAGTTAATAATAATATTATCTACAATAACAATTAACTTTGTGAAACCTAACCTTATTATTGTTCAAATTTGGGTTAAAAATGACAATACTATTATCAGATGTCACTAAAATATAATTAAGAATAACCATACCATATTCCAATATTACAATAATATTTGTTAATTACGACTACGGTATTATTCTGTATAATAATAATATTTTGTTTTTTAACCATATATTGGTAGATCTTTTGCTTATAACAGCTGTGCGTCAAAGCCGAAATAAATATAAAATAATATTGTTAAAATAAAATGTATATATGTGCACGTGTACTTACACAAATATGTGCGTATACACGAAATGCAGACACGCATGTATAAAGAAATATATGTATATATATTTTTATTGACTAATCCTCTTGTTTATACTTAATTTATTTATTAATTTATTTAACACTACGCGTGCAATACCGATAGCTTACAAACGAAACACTGAACTGAAGATATTTCTGAAAAGGATATTTTTCTTATAAATGAATATAGTATGGTTTTGGATAACATTATATTGTTATTTACATCATATTATTTTTACATAATAATGCAAATTATGTTGTAGTCATAAATTTTCAACAAAATTATTAAATTAAATTAAATTCTAACCATATCACACTTTTTATGAATATAATAAGGTAACTATTAAATCCGAACATAACTTTGTTTATCGTAACGCAATTAATGTTTAAAATAACAATGACCACACATTTGTTTCATAGTACATAATATTGTTTTTCAACCATGCTACAACCATATATTTTCTTTGCGTGTATGTACAACTCTTTACGGCTAAGTGCAGAATCGCACCAACAAAAAAGAAAGCAATGCCACAGTTAGAACTGTGGGGAGCACATTTGTTGGCGAAAATGCATCACAAAATTCGTCACATATTTGAAAAATTAAATCCACAAACGTTTTTGTGGACAGATTCCACTGTGGTACTACAATGGTTACAAAAGCATTCGTCTACGCTAGTAACTTTTGTCGGAAATACAAGAGGAAACAGAACATTGTATTTGGCAGCATGTTCCAACATCGTCTAATCCTGCAGATATTATTTCAAGAGGATGCATGGTACACGAGCTAACAAACTCTATTTGGTTGCAAGGTCCTACCTTTCTCCAAACCAATCGACTGGCCAAAACTACCTTATTAACTAATGACAATAGATTCCGCAGTACGAAAATCAGTTCTAAATTGTGAAGTTATTGAAAATCCGATAATCAAATTCATAATCGCACCAGATCGTACAACCATCTATTAAGAATCGTATGTACTATTTTTAGATTCAAATTTGAAATCAAAGATGCTATTGCAATAACACCTGAAGAACTACATCGATCATTATATTGCATTATATGGACTGTACAACAGCATTATTTCAGCGAAAAGTACAAGTTACTGCAGAACAGTTTACTAATCAAAAGTTCAATAAAATCACTAAGCCTTTTCATTCAAGATGTTAACAGATTCTCACTCAAAAGTGTTGGAGGTCGTTTAGAAAATGCATCAATTCCAGAAAATCGGAAACATCCATTTTTATTGCCAAGAGATAGCAACTTAGTAACTATATTGGTTCGCCATCTCCATGTCTACAATTACCACGCCGGACCAAAAGCGCTCATATCATTTATTCAACAAAATTTCTGGATATTAGGAGCCCGAATAATAACAAGGAAAATAGTTCGTTCGTGTCGACCGAGGCTCCTTAATCAAATCATAGGCTCCTTACCAGCAACTCGTGTGACAGCTGCACGACCGTTTGAAAATTGTGGAGTGGATTTCTGTGATCCCATATATACATGTTTAAAACTTCATGTAAAACAGCCGTTTAAGTGTTATGTTGCATTATTTATCTGCTTTGCGACTAAACCGGTTCACATTGAAGCAGTATCCGACCTTTTTCTGAAGCATTTATTGCAGCTTTGAAAAGGCTAATTGGTCGTCGAGGCATTCCAGCAAATATATTTTGCGATAACGCCACAAATTTCGTGGGCGCAAACACTCAGTTAAATGATCTCAAAAAATCATTTGCTGATAAGTCTTTTCAACATAACGTATATAACTTTTGTAATAAAAGATTAACTAGAGCACCCTACATCGGAGGACTCTGGGAGGCAGCTATAAAGTCCGCAAAAGGTTACCTTAACCGAATATTAGCAAATGCAAAGATGACGTATAAGGAACTCTCGAAAAGTCTCATACAAATAGAGGCCATAATGAACTCAAGGCCAATATCAACACTATGAAGTGCCCCAACGACTTTGAAGCCTTGACGCCTGGCCACTTACTAATTGGTGCTCCACTGAGTTCTTTACCTGAGCGAAATATTGAATGTGAAGAAATAAGTCAAATCGGAAGATAGAAACGAATTACGGTAGCTAAACGACAATTCTGGAAGAAATGGTCAAAAGACTATTTGAACGTGCTACTACAAAAAATCGATGGTAACTAACCCAGCCTAATCTTCACATAAATTCTTTGGTAATGCTACATGAAGATAACATTCCACCATTAAAATAAAGATGGCAAGATAAGAGTAGTTGATGTCAAGACAACGAGGGGATTGCTTCGAAGACCCATTCATAAACTTGCATTACTACTTAATCCTTGAAACACAATTCTTTCACTGCCCCCGGAATGTTCACGCCTAGTTCAAATGCTTTAAGTTTCGTATTAATCTTTTTTTTTTAATTAATTTCATAAAATTATTGTACTTATTACTATCACATACAAATCACATTACCCTACTAATTTAATATTATGTTCCCATTTAACTATTTTAATAATTATTTCTAAGCCTTTGTCTTCACTTAAAAAACTTCGTTAAAACGTTTACTTTATAAAATACCATCTTTCTTGTACATAAATACCGTTTTTAGAACATTTTATCGTATATAAGATGAATTTGCAATAATAAAACATGACATTGTTGATTATAACGTTCGTATGAAAGTGGTTTTTTTTTTATTGCGATCAGTGCGTTAACAATTTAATATTAAATTGTGCCCTGCACTTTACACATTCGAACATAAATCGAACAAATAGTATATTTAAATATGCTGAACCGTAGTACATGATATATGAGGTTTGAATTGTATGGGTCAACGCCCACTTTTTTAAAAGCTTTTTACGTACCTCTAATAATTTAATAAATATTAGATGTAAAATACCAAACACATTAAATTAATGTGTACCTCACTTTACTATATCCTTAATTACTATAAAAAAAACACACTTGAAACAACCGATGAGATTCTTATTCAAAACTCAAATATGAAAATAAAAAGAACAAACATATTAAACACTATCGCCTATTAAATAGCTCTTGGCTAGCTGGGACTATTGATGCTTTCATATTGAGTAATATTTATTATTCTGTTTATACATGAATTTTCCAAAGTGTTTATAAAAAAATTCTCTATGATCATCTGTTTGTAAGTTTTTTGGTACTCGTCCTAATTCAAAAATATTTTAAATTGCCTTGTTTTTTTCGAGTGCAACTTTTTTTAGCGGTACTGGCCATATTAACTTTGAGAATGTGTCAATTACAGTTTACAAAAATCAATAATTTCTATTTTTTGTAAAATAGTTCCCTATTTTAACTAAATCAGCTCTATAAAAGATCATCTATTCCTTTCATTACATCTCTATAATACACAAACAATTTTCGAGATTTATTATGGAGTTCGTTTACTAAATTTTTTTTTTTTAAAATTGAGTTGTTTTACAGATTTTTTTGGAGAGTAAGGTAATCTACTTGATGCACTTTCAGCTATTCATAATAATAAAAATAAAAATATACTTATAGTATCAAACCAAAAAAGTTTATCTTAAGTAGAACAAAAAATAAGCGAATTAACTAACATGTGCATAATTAGTAAAGAACAAACGACAATGGCATCACTGTTGTAAATTTAGAGATGGTAAAAATGAGCTTTCATTACAAAAAAGCTTTCAGCAAATTGTAATACGATGAATCAAAACAATTCACATATTCCATTTGCAAAAAAGTTGCGTATATAAAGCAGAAATCTACATAACCTGACTCACACACAGTGGACCAAACACAAAAGAACGCTGATGAGGAAGGGTTAGTGGCCTTCGAAAACATCCGGTTTTTCCGGCCAACTATGTGTTTGTCAGAATATTTACAACTAACTTTGGTGTTATTTGTTCAATAATAATTATCACATGTAATTTGGCTTACAAAATGATACGAACTTTAGCCTGATCAATTCATAAATATATAAATTTTATCGTTAAGCTGTTCAATTTATTTTTCAAAAGATTTAATTTTTAGAATATCTTTTTAAATTTTATAATTGTCTTCTATCTATAATTTTATTTCACGTTGTAGTAAATCAACTTACATTTGAATATATTCTTGAATTATATTATTGTCTCCCTTAAACTATATTATTAATTTGTCCCTTAGTTTATCGACTTGACCTGAACATTTTTTTTAAAACATCCTTCTCTTCCAGAACGATGATGATTATGTATACAGAAGTGGATATTATAACTTTTTGTAGATTTCAAATTAAAAGTTGTCACAGTTTTTTTTATGTTTTATCAAACATTAAAGAAAATTAACCCGGTGTTAGAGCCCGTCTTGGACTGCCAACTTAAATTTTATACTCATTTAGCTCATTGTTATTGCTATCAAATTTCTATTTGTTATTATGATTCCTGTAATAGTTAATATCTTATTTATTTCTCGATTTCAAGAGTGATAAATCAGTATAAAGGTATTCCCTATTGGAAGTCTGTGAGTAAGAATCATCTTCAGCATCATCATCATTATAAGCATCATTAAATAAGATAGTGTAATCAACTATTGTTTCTTCTACAAATTTCGTTGATGTACTTATCTCTATCTTGACTGATGGTTTCTGAGACTTTAAACTTTGATTATTTTAAATTTTTGTCTTCATGTAACTTCCTTCTTTCTCGAGAATTCTTTCAATACTCTTATAACCATTTGTCAATTCTTTAAAAGGGTCTGCTATAGGTTCAAATGTATCTCTTAGTTGTTCACGTGTATCGATTTCACCAGTTTTTATAGTAAGAAGCTTTCTCTTCAAGACATTTTTTGTCGACACCAACTGCTTTAAATCCTTATCTTTACGTACCAGATAAGGCTATCAGGTAGCTGGTCTGGTTTAAAGATCAGGTTATCAGGTATCAGATCAGGTGGCTGATCTGTAAAACAGATCAGGTAACAGGTTATCAGGAGTTGTTCTGATTTTCAGATCAGGCTATCTGACTCAGATTGGGTAATCAGGTAGCTAATCAGGTTACAAGTAGCTGGCCACTTACAACATTTAGATGAATGAAGTTTAAGGTCAGATGAAATACAAAAAGTAAACTCTAATGTAGTCAAATTGTTTTTTATAACGATCATCGTTTAATTCAGTATAGTAGTAGGGTAACCAATCAATGCGCCGACTAAAATTGTGAAATTTGGCAGAAATTTCTAAGAATTCTTTAAAATTTTGCTGAAATGTGTCTGAAATTTGTAGAAATTTATGTGAAATTTGAGAATTTTTGTTGTTGTTTATATTAGGAGTTTTTTTGTTTACATTAAGTGTTTTTTGTTTACATTAACTCTTTTTTGTGTATATTAATTGTATGTATGTATGACCGTGGGAATTTGAGTGTAGAATATTTTGTGGGAATACATTAAGGGGTTTTTGGGTTTGAGGCTTTTATATGTGTATGATTTCCTAATGCCGACTGTAAATTTGTGAGTGCGTCTAGCTGTAGAAATTTAAGTCTGGCTGTGATTGGTGGAGGGCGGGGTGTCTCTAGACTGTGGGACGTTAATGCGGACCGTGATTTGGGTAGGTGAGGGTGTTGTTGTAATATAAAACCATAGGAATTCGGGGGCGTTTATGTCAGTTGGAATTAAAGTCAAGCTGTGCTTGGTGGGATCGGAATGTATTTAGGGTTCATCGACTTTGTGTATGTATATCTGCAGGAATTTAAGGCAGATCGTGATTTATGAGGGGCGAGGTGTTCATGTAATATGTAACCGGGGGAGTTCATGTGTATGTATGTCTGTAGGAGTTTAAGGCTTCATGTAATATGTATCTGTGGGAATCTGTATGTATGTATGTCCGTAGGAGTTTAAAGCTGATCGTGATTTGAGGTGGGTGAGGGTGTTGTTGCATTATGTATCTTTAGGAATTTGGTGTTTGTATGTCTGTGGAGTTTAAGGCTGATCGTAATTTGGGTTTTTGAGATTGATCGATTGTATGTGACCTTCAGAATTTGTGTATAAATATCTGTAGGAATTTAAGACTGACTGTGAGTTGTGAGGGGAAAATATAATTTTTTATATTTGGATAAATATTAATTTCAGATTTTGTAACGTCAGGTGTACGATCGTGGCGATTTTGTGTGCGTGTGTGCGGAATAGAGTTTGACTGTCTGTGATAAGTTTGTTAATTGAAGTACATTTGTATTCTTCGACTGAACGGCTTTTCAAGCGTCAATAACTTGGGGGACGGTTTGTATGTTTTCATGATGTAGATATGTAAGTGTGATTGTTAAAATCCAATAAATACTTGAGCATGGGTAAGAAATTTGATAATATGTGTACATATGTATCTACAAGTTGATTTTATGTAAGTATGTATGTATGTACATACAAATAAGTCTGTGGCTCCCTGTTTAAAAACATTTTTTTTCATGGGCGGTGTTTGGTTGTTGTTGGAAATATTCGCCTGGTGTTTTGTGTATAGATGTGAACTATTATGGGTAATTAAATTTTAATTGGCCAAATTGTGTTACTTGACACTGATACTATGTTTAAATTAATAGGCTATATGTTTATTTTATGAAGCGTAATCGCCTATGGCTTTTATTTGATGCTCTACATGAAAGATCTATTTATTCTCAAAATATCATATCAACCCAAATATGAATACCTGATGAAATTAATTTCATCTATTAAAGAAATGGGATATTACGTATTTACAGATAATGAATCTCTTATTTCTCCTAACGAAGCTAAAAGTAATTCAAATATGAAATTTACCGATGTTGCGTGTGAGAAGCATATTTTTGTATGGGGTGACGAGAACGTTGATTCATTCTACTTTTGCCAAACTTATACGAGAATCCCTAAACATTTTATACATGAGAATGCTAATGTTATTATAATGAATAAGTAAGGTGAAAAAATTATAAAGCATGTTGGAAGGATAAAGATGGATTTTTGATTATAAGCAAAAAAACTGAATTAAACGATGATCGTTATAGAAAACAATTTGAGTACATAAAAGTTTACTTTTTCGTATTTTATCTGACCTTAAACATAATTCATCTAAATGTTATAAATATTATAACTTGATCAGCTACGATAACCCTATCTGAACCAGATAGACTGATATGAAAACCAGACCAGCTACCTTATAAGCTAATCTGATACCTGGGCTTTGCACTTATCAAATTTTTTGTAAATTTGCAAAACTCTTTGTTCCTCATAACTGTTAAATTTGATAAGTGATAAGTTGAAATTGATAAGTGTAATTTGCAAAGTCTTTGCAATTTTTTTGCTCTCTTTGCCATTTCTGTTTTACGTACGTTCTCTTGTGCAAAGTGAAAAGTTAATATTGAAAAGAGTTATTTGCAAAGACTTTGCAAATAATTATGCTGTTTCGTTCCACAATAACTGTAAATTATATTTTTGCAAAATTTGTCCAGTGTTAAAGTCTCTCGGTCAGAAATTTTTTTATATTTGGATATATATTAATTTCAGATTTTGTACAATTCTTGTGTACGATCGTTTCGTTTTTGTGTGTGTATGTGTGTGTGTGCCCGGGATAGAGTTTGACTGTCTGTTTATTTAAGTACATTTGTCTCCTTCGACTGAAAGACTTTTCAGGCGTCAATAGATTGTATGTATGTATGTCTGTAGGCAAGGTGAGAGTGTTCATGTAATATGTATCTGTGGGAATCTGTGTCTATGTATGTTTGTAGGAGTTTAAGCCTGTCCTTGATTTGAGGTAGGTGAGGGTGTGTGTTGTAATATGTATCTGTAGGAATTTGTGTGTTTGTATGTCTTTAGGAGTTTCATGCTGACTGAGATTACCGTGAGAAAATCACATACTCACACATACTAGAATTCATCTACGAAAAATTCAAACTATTTCAACAACACCCTCCCCCTCAAAAATCACAGTCAGCCTTAAACTCCTACAGCTGGGTACACCCACGAATTTCCCGTCGGTAATAATAATAAGTAAAAAGACAATAGTTCTCAGTAGCAGAGTAAAAAAGAAACAGTCGTACATACGTACATATTTACAAATCCATAAATATAAGTAAATATAACCTACATGCATACGTCCACACATTTGGTATCGTTTAATTACGTATCAACTAAAGGCATACTTATTGCAAATATTCATTCTATTCTCACACAAACTGCAATTGATTTCGTTCAACATGACATTAGAATCCCTTCAGAAGCAAAGGCAGACAGCCAAAGCTAATATCACACGACTAAAAAATTTGGTTTCCCCAACAATGTCAACAGCTGTATTGGAATGCCGACTTGCATTAGTAGAGGCATATTTTAAACAATTGTTAAAAATTCAGTCTGATATAGAAGAGGCAAATCCATCAGATACTGCCAGACCTGAAATTGAGAATATGTGTATCACCACGAAAGCGAAAATAATAGAGTTGCTAGGAGATAATTACAAAAGTTCATCTGTAGATCAGTCAATAGCAGTGCCCTTCACAACAACGAGTAAATTACCAAGCATAGACTTGCCCAAATTCAATGGAAAATATTGCAACTACAAAAATTTCGTTCAAACAATTTGTTGATAGAGATTCATCCTTATCTAAAATTGAAAAGTTCAATCATCTCTTTCATTGTTTATCTGGTCAGACGTTAGACACGGTGCGTGCATTTGAAGTTTCGATAGAAAACTATGACAAAGCACTCCAGAGATTGAAAGAGCGCTACGACAACAAAACACTAATTTTTATGGAACACATTTAAAATCTTTACGACCTTCCTAGTATTCAAAAAGCTAGCGGCACACAATTACGAAGTCTAGTAGACAGTGCTTCAGCAATTTACGAATCCCTTAAATCCTTACGAAGAAGAAATTTGCAACGCATTGAAAATTCATATCATCACACAGAAAACAGATGTTAATTCTCAAATAAAATGGAAAGAAAGCATAGATATTTCGACATTAGCAAAATAAGTCGATTACTGTAAGCATTTGGAAAGAAGATATCAGTTCTTGGAATCACTAGAGTCACATATACCGCACAGCACAAGTAACAATCAAAATCGTTCGAATCGTTTCCGACAACGTCGAAACAATCGCTCATCATTTTATACTCAAGAAAAGTCTTGCGGTTATTGTAAATCACTTGAGTACTGAATTAAGGTAGAATCACACGATTGGCTCAATGCACCAATTATTGCTCCATTTTATATGCCAATCGTGTGATTTTACAATATTTTGTCCCATACGACAATCGAGAACAATATTGTGGTGATTTGACGGAATCAAATGCAACTCTGGTATGGCAATCGTGTGAACGATTGATAGACAACCATGCCCCAATAAAAATGCACCAATATTTATTGTGTTCTCGAGCGGTAATCAAAGAAGATAATACGCGACAATTTCTTAAGTGTTTTTATAAGTACTGTAAACTTCAACTTACTTTATGTATAATTATAACTTATTTGAAACATTAACATGGTACTGTGATCCAATCTTTAACCCATATACATATATAGCTTTTATTAGTTTAAAAGAACAAAAATCGCCTCTGCTTTGTATATTTAATGTGCACAAAATATACAAAGCAGAGGCAATTTTATTTCTTATAAACGAATAAAACATTTTCACGTACAAAATAAAACAGAAAAAAAAATTTATTTCTTTTTAAAAGAAAACTATTTACACGTAAAATAAAACAAACTAAAAACTACCACGACAGCTGTTTGTTTGTGTTGCCGCAAGTTAGACCAATCGTATGACTAGGATGCGGCAATTATTGCCATAAATTCATTCTTCAAAAATTTGCGGCAATCAAATTTTTATAAAATGGGACAATCATGTGACTGCAACGTATTTTATTGGGACAATTGAATTATTGTGCACCAAATCCCCACAATAAAAATTGGGTCAGATTGGTGTATTTGTGGCAATCGTGTGATCCTACCTTTAGTGATTGCACTAGCCTACAAGCTCTATCATTTGAAAATCGATTTAGCGCAATCAAAAGATTGGGCCTTTGTTTTATTTGCCTCAACGAAGGTCATACGGTCAACAAATGCAAGTCAAAGAATAAATGCAAAATTGGCAAACAAAACGCACCACCACTGCTTCACCGCCCAACACCAGAAACTCCATCGCAAAATGTACTTCCATCGCCCCCGGTATATGCATCCATCTCGTCAGCAAGCGTAAGCGTACATTTGGAAAAATCGTCAGATATAGTTATTTTAGCTACTGCGATAATTCTTGTTGAAGACGTTAATGGACAATGGAAGGTTTGTCGTACACTGTTAGATTCCTGCTCATAGGTAAATCTTATTTCGGAAAAATTCGCTGAATTATTATATTTACCAAAACACCAAACATCAATTAATATTCGTGGAGAGGGCAATGCAGTATCGAAAGTTAAATATGAAACAAATACGACAATTCGTTCAAGATCCAATGCAAATAAATTTTTAGTTAATTTTTATGTGGCGAATCGTATTTCCGGTTACCAACTAGATATGAATTTCGACAACAAATATTGGAACGTACCTTCTAATATTGACTTGGCAGATGAGCATTTCGATGAATCACAAGCAATAGATATGCTACTTGGTGCTGATGCTTTCTTCGAAAGCATTGGGAAAGACAAAATAAAACTTGGTCCAAATTTGCCATATTTACACTAGACCGGCTGTGGATATATTGTATCAGGTAGCTACAAAACACTTTCTAATCATAGCAATTTTCATTCATACAGCACTTCGTTACATGACAAATCTGTCGAAGACTTAAATCAGTAACTTGAGCTTTTATGGTCAATGGAAAAAGTTTCAGCAACACCAAAAAAATTTAATTTAGAACACAATGCGTGCGAGTTCCATTTTAAAAATCACTTTAGTATAATCAGAAGTGGTCAAATTCAAGTAATTCTTCCTTTTAAGGAAGATCCGTCTGTAACAGATGCATCATAGTGACATAAAACAACAATATGTATGTAAATTTCATAAGGGAATATAAGGAGCTAGGTCACATGACTCAAGTGAAATCAAATTTAAATGAACCATATAATAGTAGTAGTACCAAATTGCGCGTTATTTTTGATGCCTCGGCGACAACATCATCGATGAAGACATTAACGATATTTTGCGTATTGGACCGAGCATTCAAGATAAACTGTTTCTATTGTTTTTGAGATTTCGATTATGGAAATACGTTTTCACTGCTGACATTTAAAAATGTATCGAATGATTGTATTACATAAAAATCACAGAAAATTTCAGCAAATACTTTGGAGAAAAAGTGATGGTCAGCCCATTATTACATACCAACTAAACACCGTTAAGTATGGCATGTCAGCTTCACCATTTTTGGCAATACGTAGTTTACATTATCTTGCTGATAAGTTTAAAGACCAATACAAAATCATCAAAAATCAATTTTATATCGACGATTTGCTGAGTGCTGAGGATGATTTGTCGAGCTTAAGTCGTATTAAAGATGAAAGAACAAGCCTACTACGCGAGGGTGGATTTTAACTTACAAAATTCAATTAAAATAATTATATTTTTCGACAAACAGGAACGGAAGATAAAGTAATTAATAACATTTAACCGGCTGTTACGAGTGCACTTGGAATCACTTAGGATTCTGTTGCAGAACAATTTCTTTTCTCGTTTCAGCCCAAAAAAAAATATTCTATTATTACAAAACATTTAATATTGTCACTAATTTCATCAATTTTTGATTCAATGGGTTTGGTTTGCCCCATTATAATTCTTACTGGGATTCACAAGTAACCAAAGTAAAGCAAAGGATTTGTTTTTATTGTTTATTAAAGATCTCGAAAATTTGCACTTAATAAGAATTTTGTGACAGTGCAATTACATGGCTTCAGCGATGCCTCAATTCGTGCATATGGCTGCTGTTTTTATGTCAGAACAACGGACGACAGTGGAAACGTCTACACGCAAAGAAAAAATATTCAAACAGCAACATACTATGATTGAATTATATGGTTACAGTCAAATCATATTATTATCAATAGAAAAGCAAAGTTTTAGTAATATTATTATCTGAGTTAATAATAATATTATCTACAATAACAATTAACTTTATGAAACCTAACTTTATTATTGTTCAAATTTTGGTTAAAAATAACAATACTATTACTAGATGTGACTAAAACATAATTAAGAATAACCATACCATATTCCAATATTATAATAATAGTAGTAGGGAACTATCGGTCCTGCCCCAATTAAAATTGTGAAATTTTTAAATTTTAATTACCCAAATTTTAAAATTCTTGGAAATTTGTGAAATTTGATACCTACGAGGGTGGTTCAATAAGTGCGTCCGATTTTTTGTTTACATAAGGAGTTTTTTGTTTACATAAGGAGTTTCTTGTTTACCTTTAACTAACGAGGTGGTGGTAAATTTTACCCTCTCTTTACATTTTTTTAAAATTCTCTCTTCCATTGCGCTCAATCAGTTTAATTCTCTTAGTATCTTCATATATTGTGATCGTTGTCATTCAGTTGTGTTTTGGCTGAGCTAGACATAGCACGAGCGGAGCTACGCACATGCTGGTGTAAAAATTACCACTCCTCGGCATTTACGTAAGTTTTTCTTTGAAAATATTTTACCACCACGTCAGCGTTAGCGTAAGTATTTAGCAGAAACAAATTTACCCCACATCGAAATTAACGTAATATTTTCGTGGAATTAGTTTTACCACTCGTCTGTTTTCTTGTTGGTAAAAAATTATTTATTTCAAAAACGTTATATTACACATTTTTTAAATTACGTGATATGCTACTTAAGTTTACAGATCATGTCGAATTCAAAAAAACTCAGTGATTCATTCATATCTCAATTTCTTGAGGAATGTTTTGAGGACCATGACGATGTTAGCGAAGTCGACGACGAAATTGTCGATCCGGATTTCTGCATTAAAGAAAGTGACATGGAGGATGAAATACGTATAGAAGATGATGCATGCAGTGAATACGATGAAGCGGATACGATGATTGTTGAGGAAATTGTTGGAAATGATGAAGAAGAACTAGTTGTTGATGAAAATGTATGTGAATCTGCTGTAAACTACTTTTATGGAAAAAAACGGGTTCAAGTGGTCCGCATTGGAACCGACACGCTGCGTAAAGACTCCTCTTCATAATATTGTGCGGTTACCAGTTGCTACACAACCGCAATCGGAAAAGGATTTATATGGATATTGGTCGCGAATTTTTGATAGCGATATGGAGAACATGATTTTAGAACATACAAATACAAAATTAAAAGCAAAATTTGATCTAACAGCACAAACTGAGGCGAAAATGCTAGATAAAATAGAATTGCGTGCATTTTTCGGTATCTTGATTTACACATCCGTATTCAAGTCTAACCACGAGGCCGCTCAATTTATTTTTGCAACTGATGGAACGGGCAGAGAAGTTTTTAGAGCTACAATGTCTAAGAACCGGTTTCTTTGTATTCTAAATTGCTTAAGATTTGATAACTCCTGTGATAGACAACAACGATTATTGAACGACCCAATAGCAGCAGTTTCTGGTATATTCAACAAATTCATAGAAAACTGCCGAAAAAGTTATTCAATTGGTACTCATGCCTGTATTGATGAAATGTTGGTACCATTTCGTGGAAGATGCAAGTTCAAAATTTACATGCCAAAGAAACCCGCAAAATATGGCATTAAGATAATGTCATTGACTGATGCACGCACACAATATCTTGCAAATGTTTATATATACTTTGGAAAAAACTCGGATGCAGTTGGTCTAACAAATGAAGAAAAACGACTTGCAGTACCAACACAATCAGTAATAAGGCTGTCTAAAATAATAAAGGAAGTCGAAGAAATATAACTACTGACAATTGGTTTTCCTCACTCCAGCTGGTGGAAGAACTTAAAAAACGAGAACTAACTTATTTAGGTACGTTGAAAAAGAACAAAAGAGAGATTCCACCAGAATTTTTGCACAAAAAAAACAGACCGTTGGGATCCTGCATATATGGTTTTACCAAAGATGCCACTATTTTATCATACGCGCCTCTTCAAAATCGTGCTGTTGTATTATTGTCCTCCATGCATCACAAAAAAGAAGATGGCCCACTCACTTTAAAACCTGCAATGATAGCTGATTATAACAATACAAAAGGTGGAGTGGATGAGCTCGATAAGAAATGCTCGATTTATTCATCCAGTCGACGTACACGCCGCTGGCCATTAGCCATATTTTATAGAATTGTGGATATTTGTGGTGTCAACTCTTTCATTATTTTTCAATCTTCA
Organism: Nowickia ferox; assembly: GCA_936439885.1. Classification (NCBI taxonomy): domain Eukaryota; kingdom Metazoa; phylum Arthropoda; class Insecta; order Diptera; family Tachinidae; genus Nowickia; species Nowickia ferox. The sequence goes on along the minus strand of OW387023.1, from coordinate 71,394,763 downwards.
AAGGATTATGATAACAGCTCAAGAGGAGACTTTTTGAAAAAGCTTGCAAGACAAATGATTTTACCACATCTGCAAAGACGTCAACACAACCAAAAGCTCCCTCAGGTATTACGAGACACAATTGGTAACATTTTGGGTCCGGACTCAGTACCTTCGTCTCCAGTAGAACCGATCCACGTTGCTCGTAAGTTATGCCACATATGCCCGACTAGGCTAAAGCGAAAAACTACACACTTTTGTCTGCAATGTAGTAAGCCAATGTGTATGGGATGCAGCAAAAGTATATGCTTACACTGTGCGAACACAGATTTTGATGAATAAAAAACCACCTATAAGGTGGACCTGCAGTTTTTACACCTTACTATTTTTTGATGATCTCTTTTATATCTTTAAATGTATACATTTGGCTGTGAAAAAATGCCCTTTAAGTTTTTGTTTTTTTTAATTCATATTTTTTTTATAAGTTATTTATATATCGTTTTTTTTATATTAAAAAAAGGTTTGTGAAATAAAGTACCTGTTATGTTCAAACGAATAAAAACAATTTTTGTTTTCTTTATTTTTTGTAATTAAAAATATAGTAGCTTATTTTTTAAAAAACCAATAATTATCATAAAATATTTTTTACTAATTTTTTTTTAGTAAAATTAAGAGGGGTAAAATTTACCACCACGTCATAAAATATGTCCCAAAATTTCACCTCGTCAGTGAGTAAGAATCATATTCAGCATCATCATCATTATAAGCATCATTAAATAAGATAGTGTAATCAACTATTGTTTCTTCTACAAATTTCGTTGATGTACTTATCTCTATCTTGACTGATGGTTTCTGAGACTTTAAACTTTGATTATTTTAAATTTTTGTCTTCATTTAACTTCCTTCTTTCTTGGGAATTCTTTCAATACTCTTATAACCATTTGTCAATTCTTTAAAAGGGTCTGCTATAGGTTCAAATGTATCTCTTAGTTGTTCACGTGTATCGATTTCACCAGTTTTTATAGTAAGAAGCTTTCTCTTCAAGACATTTTTTGTCGACACCAACTGCTTTAAATCCTTATCTTTACGTACCAGATCAGGCTATCAGTTAGCTGGTCTGTTTAAAGATCAGCTTATCAGGTGTCAGATAAGGCTATCAGGTAGCTGGTCTGGTTTAAAGATCAGGTTATCAGGTATCAGATCAGGTGGCTGATCTGTAAAACAGATCAGGTAACAGGTTATCAGGAGTTGTTCTGATTTTCAGATCAGGCTATCTGACTCAGATTTGGTAATCAGGTAGCTGTTGAGGTTACAAGTAGCTGGCCACTTACAACATTTAGATGAATGAAGTTTAAGGTCAGATGAAATACAAAAAGTAAACTCTAATGTAGTCAAATTGTTTTTTATAACGATCATCGTTTAATTCAGTATAGTAGTAGGGTAACCAATCCGGGCGCCGATTAAATTTGTGAAATTTGGCAGAAATTTCTAAGAATTCTTTAAAATTTTGCTGAAATGTGTCTGAAATTTCTATAAATTCTATAAAATTTATGTGAAATTTGAGAATTTTTTTTTGGTTTATATTAGGAGTTTTTTTGTTTACATTAAGTGTTTTTTGTTTACATTAACTCTTTTTTGTGTATATTAATTGTATGTATGTATGACCGTGGGAATTTGAGTGTAGAATATTTTGTGGGAATACATTAAGGAGTTTTTGGGTTTGAGGCTTTTATATGTGTATGATTTCCTAATGCCGACTGTAAATTTGTGAGTGCGTCTAGCTGTAGAAATTTAAGTCTGGCTGTGATTGGTGGAGGGCGGGGTGTCTCTAGACTGTGGTACGTTAATGCTGACCGTGATTTGGGTAGGTGAAGGTGTTGTTGTAATATAAAACCATGGGAATTCGGGGGCGTTTATGTCTGTTGGAATTTAAGTCAAGCTGTGCTTGGTGGGATCGGAATGTATTTAGGGTAGATCGACTGTGTGTATATATATCTGCAGGAATTTAAGGCAGATCGTGATTTATGAGGGGCGAGGTGTTCATGTAATATGTAACCGGGGGAGTTCGTGTGTATGTATGTCTGTAGGAGTTTAAGGCTTCATGTAATACGTATCCGTGGGAATCTGTATGTATGTATGTCCGTAGGAGTTTAAAGCTGATCGTGATTTGAGGTGGGTGAGGGTGTTGTTGCATTATGTATCTGTAGGAATTTGGTGTTTGTATGTCTGTGGGAGTTTAAGGCTGATCGTAATTTGGGTTTTTGAGACTGATCGATTGTATGTGACCTTGAGAATTTGTGTATAAATATCTTTAGGAATTTAAGACTGAGGGGAAAATATAATTATTTTATATTTGGATAAATATTAATTTCAGATTTTGTAACGTCAGGTGTACGATCGTGGCGATTTTGTGTGCGTGTGTGCGGAATAGAGTTTGACTGTCTGTGATAAGTTTGTTAATTGAAGTACATTTGTATTCTTCGACTGAACGGCTTTTCAAGCGTCAATAACTTGGGGAACGGTTTGTATGTTTTCATGATGTAGATATGTAAGTGTGATTGTTAAAATCCAATAAATACTTGAGCATGGGTAAGAAATTTGATAATATGTGTACATATGTATCTAAAAGTTGATTTTATGTATGTATGTATGTACATACAAATAAGTCTGTGGCTCCCTGTTTAAACACATTTTTTTTCATGGGCGGTGTTTGGTTGTTGTTGGAAATATTCTCCTGGTATTTTGTGTATAGATGTGAACTATTATGGGTAATTAAATTTTAATTGGCCAAATTGTGTTACTTGATACTGATACTATGTTTAAATTAATAGGCTATATGTTTATTTTATGAAGCGTAATCGCCTATGGCTTTTATTTGATGCTCTACATGAAAGATCTATTTATTCTCAAAATATCATATCAACCCAAATATGAATACCTGATGAAATTAATTTCATCTATTAAAGAAATGGGATATTACGTATTTACAGATAATGAATCTCTTATTTCTCCTAACGAAGTAAAAGTAATTCAAATATGAAATTTACCGATGTTGCGTGTGAGAAGCATATTTTTGTATGGGGTGACGAGAACGTTGATTCATTCTACTTTTGCCAAACTTATACGAGAATCCCTAAACATTTTATACATGAGAATGCTAATGTTATTATAATGAATAAGTAAGGTGAAAAAATTATAAAGCATGTTGGAAGGATAAAGATGGATTTTTGATTATAAGCAAAAAAACTGAATTAAACGATGATCGTTATAGAAAACAATTTGAGTACATAAAAGTTTACTTTTTCGTATTTTATCTGACCTTAAACATAATTCATCTAAATGTTATAAATATTATAACTTGATCAGCTACGATAACCCTATCTGAACCAGATAGACTGATATGAAAACCAGACCAGCTACCTTATAAGCTAATCTGATACCTGGGCTTTGCACTTATCAAATTTTTTGTAAATTTGCAAAACTCTTTGTTCCTCATAACTGTTAAATTTGATAAGTGATAAGTTGAAATTGATAAGTGTAATTTGCAAAGTCTTTGCAATTTTTTTGCTCTCTTTGCCATTTCTGTTCCACGTACGTTCTCTTGCAAAGTGAAAAGTTAATATTGAAAAGAGTAATTTGCAAAGACTTTGCAAATAATTATGCTGTTTCGTTCCACAATAACTGTAAATTATATTTTTGCAAAATTTGTCCAGTGTTAAAGTCTCTCGGTCAGAAATTTTTTTATATTTGGATATATATTAATTTCAGATTTTGTACAATTCTTGTGTACGATCGTTTCGTTTTTGTGTGTGTATGTGTGTGTGTGCCCGGGATAGAGTTTGACTGTCTGTTTATTTAAGTACATTTGTCTCCCTCGACTGAAAGGCTTTTCAGGCGTCAATAGATTGTATGTATGTATGTCTGTAGGCAAGGTGAGAGTGTTCATGTAATATGTATCCGTGGGAATCTGTGTCTATGTATGTTTGTAGGAGTTTAAGACTGTCCTTGATTTGAGGTAGGTGAGGGTGTGTGTTGTAATATGTATCTGTAGGAATTTGTGTGTTTGTATGTGTTTAGGAGTTTAATGCTGACTGAGATTACCGTGAGAAAATCACATACTCACACATACTAGAATTCATCTACGAAAAATTCAAACTATTTCAACAACACCCTCCCCCTCAAAAATCACAGTCAGCCTTAAACTCCTACAGCTGGGTACACCCACGAATTTCCCGTCGGTAATAATAATAAGTAAAAAGACAATAGTTCTCAGTAGCAGAGTAAAAAAGAAACAGTCGTACATACGTACATATTTACAAATCCATAAATATAAGTAAATATAACCTACATGCATACGTCCACACATTTGGTATCGTTTAATTACGTATCAACTAAAGGCATACTTATTGCAAATATTCATTCTATTCTCACACAAACTGCAATTGATTTCGTTCAACATGACATTAAAATCCCTTCAGAAGCAAAGGCAGACAGCCAAAGCTAATATCACACGACTAAAAAATTTGGTTTCCCCAACAATGTCAACAGCTGTATTGGAATGCCGACTTGCATTAGTAGAGGCATATTTTAAACAATTGTTAAAAATTCAGTCTGATATAGAAGAGGCAAATCCATCAGATACTGCCAGACCTGAAATTGAGAATATGTGTATCACCACGAAAGCGAAAATAATAGAGTTGCTAGGAGATAATTACAAAAGTTCATCTGTAGATCAGTCAATAGCAGTGCCCTTCACAACAACGAGTAAATTACCAAGCATAGACTTGCCCAAATTCAATGGAAAATATTGCAACTACAAAAATTTCGTTCAAACAATTTGTTCGAGTTCTCGTTGTACCTTCATAGTGAACAGACGTAATAGCGGAATTTTTCTTACTTACATACTAAACAAAAAAAAATCATACAAAAAAATATTCGTAGTACATATTAACTTTGATAAATAAGCTTTTTTTTTGCTTTGCTAATATTTTTACATATAGAAATAACAAAAACAAAAAAAAACCGTAAACAAAAAAACACAGACAAAGTACCCTTGAGGAATACTCTATATGAGTATCTCAAATACAAATAATTGCGAAGTGAGTTATAACGGCAGAAATGCCTATTTTACTGTGAGTTCTGATGCTCTCAATGATAACAATAAAAATAACAAATCTGATGATAGACTTACTGTGAGTTCTGAAGCTCTTAATAAAAACAATAAAAATAAAAAATCTGATGATAGACTTTCTCTAACGGCAAAGCCGCATTTTCGTCAGCGATCAACTTCGCTTTGTCCAATGCCATCTAGTGATTCGTTAACATTACCGTTGCCCAGTACCTCTACATTTAACTCAGCAATATCATCCGCTTCGGGCTCGTGGTCATCACTTAACCCTGTTTTCACTATAGGTAAGAGTAGCCAAAAACCCAAGGTCCAAGTCGGAATGGACAGATATATAACTGTGGTAAAGCGAGGGCGAAGCCCAAAATCTTCTAAAATTTCATCTGCTCCAAAGATCTCTAGGGATAACAGCGCATCATCTACTAATCGCCAAAACCGTTTTAAAATATTGCAAGACGACAACGACAAACCCGCTGAATCTGCGAACAAAGCCTCCAAGCCGCCTCCAATCTATTTAAGAGAAAAAAACTCAAACGCTCTTATTAAAAAATTAATTTCGGTAATTGGTGAGAATAAATTTCACATTGTTCCAATAAAACGTGGTAGCATTGATGAAACGAAAATTCAAATTTATGCAGAAAAAGATTTTCGCACAATGGTTTCGGAATTTGAAAAAAGTAAAACAAATTTCTACACATACCAGCTCAAGAGTGCTAAAGGTCTGCAGATCGTATTGAAGGGCATAGATTCCTATGTCGCTCCCGAAGAAATAAAAGATGCACTCGTCCTCCAGGGATTTAAGGTAAAAAATGTATCGAATATAATAAATAGGGAAAAGATACCCCAACCTCTATTTCGCGTTGAACTGGAGCCAAATGATATAAAATTGAGAAAAAATGAGACGCACCCAATTTATAATCTAAAATATCTTTTATACCGAAAAATAACAGTTGAAGAACCACATAAGCGTTCTGGACCTGTACAGTGCCATAATTGTCAAGAATATGGCCATACAAAAACTTACTGCAATTTACCTACTGTTTGTGTTGTGTGCGGCGAATTACACGGCACTGCTAGTTGCAATAAGCCAAAAAATCAAAGTGATAAAAAATGCAGCAATTGTGGAGGTAATCACACCGCTAACTACAGAGGTTGTCCTGTGTACTCTTTCGTCAAACAGACTATGGGGCAAAAACCTAAATTAGCTCCAGCCCAATTAGCAAACGCTTTATCCGCCACTATTGCGCAAGTGAGCCAACCAGTTACTTCCCGTGTATCGTATGCCGATGCTGCTAAGGCAAATTTTATTCCTACTCAAAATGTTTCACCACCAAATAATTCAACAAATACAAACTCAAGCTTTAATTTCAATCGCCTTGAAGCTACTATTGATAATCTGGTGCAAACTATAAATAATTTTACAACAAATATGACTAGCATGATGCAAGAAATGCTGCGAATGCAGAATACACTGCTTCAAGCATTAGTTAAAAAACCATGAACACGTTAAAAATATGTTTCTGGAACGCAAACGGCATTCGCCAACATAAAAATGAACTTGAGCACTTCCTCACGGAAAAAAATATTGATATAATGTTGGTCTCAGAGACTCATTTGACTTCGAGAAGTATTTTTAAAATTTCAGGCTACACCTTATATGATTCAAAGGACCCAAGAGGAAGAGCATGCGGTGGATCAGCAATTCTAGTAAGGTCAAGACTCAAGCATTATATTATTGACAACATTTCTGAAGAACATCTACAAGCAACGAATATTTGTATTGAAAATTTTTGCACTAATTTTGTAATATCATCAATTTACTCCCCTCCCAGATTCGCAATTACTGAAGATCAATACAAGGATTTCTTCAAATCTCTTGGCCCTTGTTTCGTAGCAGCTGGGGACTATAATGCCAAACATACGTTCTGGGGTTCGCGTCTTATCACACCCAGAGGTCGAGCGTTGTTCAACACAATTTCAAAAATGGGCTTGGACGTCATTTCGAGTGGGGAGCCCACTTACTGGCCTACTGACATACAAAAAATTCCGGATGTTATAGATTTTGGAGTCATGAAAAATATTTCTAGGGATTTAATTCAAGTTGAAGCTTCTCTAGATCTCTCGTCCGACCACTCTCCCACGATCGTTTCAATTTGTAGCCCATTAAGAAGTGACTTACCTCATCCTTATGTGAAGATGATAAATCGTGTTAATTGGCTGGGATTCAAAAAATATCTTAGTACTCATTGCACAGAAAATATTACGCTAAGAACACCCGATGATATTGAATCTAATATTACCAACCTAAATGAAAATATTAAACAGGCTGCTGAACATGCCACTACCTCCCATCCGCGGACTGGGTTTAATAGAATTTATTCTACTGATATTGAACGTCTCGTGTGTGAAAAAAGAAGAGCTAGAAGGGAATGGCAACAGCACAGATCACCTCAACATAAAAATAGGTTTAAAGAGTGCACTAAACGACTCCAAGAGTTGCTTGCATTTGAAAAAACTGCATCTCTTAAAAATTATCTGGAAGGTCTTGATGTCACACCAGCATCTAATTACTCTTTGTGGCGCGCTGCTAGAAAGCTTAAAACACCCGTCGAGTTTAAACCACCTCTGCGCACATCTACCGGAGATTGGGCAAGAAGCGACTGTGAAAAAGGTAAATTATTTGCTGAGCATTTAAAATCCGTATTTACCCCAAACTCATGTACTGGTGCTGTTGATTTGCCGAGTGTAGTTGCGCTACCCCCTCGACCCATAAAATTTAAGACGCGTGATGTACAAAAACTAATTGCTGAACTCAACCCGAAAAAAGCTCCGGGTATTGATGAAATTAGTAACCAGATGCTGATGAAGTTGCCTCGTATTGCAATTAGAATCCTGTTATTCATTTTTAATGCCATTTTACGTCTGGAATATTATCCAAACAGCTGGAAGCTTGCCAAGGTTAAAATGATTCCAAAGCCGGGCAAAGATCTTACCAAGGCCGAGTCATATAGGCCAATAAGTTTACTGTCAACAATCTCAAAGCTCTTTGAAAAGTTACTCATGATAAAATTGTCCCCAATTCTAACTGATAATGAGTGCATACCGGACCATCAATTTGGTTTTAGAAGTCAGCATAGCACCATTGAACAAACTCATAGATTGGTTCAATTTATACGAAAAACTTTTGAAGAAAAAAAGTATTGCTCTGCGCTGTTTATTGACGTTTCTCAGGCATTTGATAAAGTGTGGCATGAAGGCCTAATTTTAAAATTAAAGACTTACTTACCGATAAACATTCTAAATCTTTTGGAAAGTTACATTATTGCAAGGAAATTCACTGTTGTAGAAGGAGACTTTATGAGTATGCCTGAAACAATCTCATCCGGTGTGCCACAGGGGAGTATACTGGGGCCAGTTTTGTATTTGATTTATACTTGTGATATGCCTTTGAGCAGTAATATTCACACATCTACATTTGCCGATGATACAGCCTGCCTTAGTATGCACGAAAACCCTCACGAGGCTTCCCGATATCTTCAGCAACATATTACCCAGCTAGAACTATGGTTAAACAGGTGGAGAATAAAGGTAAACGAACAGAAGTGTGCTCAGGTAACATTTACCCTACGAAAAGAAACTTGTTTCCCCATTACAATCAATAATCAAATTGTTCCTCAAAATTTACAAGTGAAATACCTTGGTATACACCTTGATCGAAGGCTTACATGGAAACACCACATTGACTCTAAGCTAACGCAAATGAAACTTAAACTAACTCAGATACATTGGCTGATTGGTAGAAATTCAACCCTCAGTCTAGATTGTAAACTTTTGATATACAAGTCGCTTTTAAAACCTATATGGTGCTACGGAATTCAGCTATGGGGTACTGCTTCAGCTTCAAATATAGAAAAAATTCAACGAAGGCAAAACAAAATTTTACGGATAATAACATCGGCTCCATGGTACATAAGAAATTCAAATTTACATCGTGATTTGAATATGCCACAAGTAACTGAAGAAATTGCAAAATACGCAGGCAAATATCTTACAAAACTCGAGTCTCATCCTAATCCGCTTGCTCGTAATATCTTGAATTTTACTGGTCACATCCGCTTAAAAAAGAGGGACACAAGGGCTCTAATACTCAACACTCCAGAAGAAACTGCTTGAAAATACTTTTGTTTTTGCTTATCACTACTTATGTATTATTAATAACTATCACTAAGTTTATGTCCGACACTGGTCGGGCCTAATTAATTATATTTAGATTTAAGATTTGAATAATTATTGTTAGTTCATATTTGAAGATACAATAAATAAATATATGTACTAAAAAAAAAAAAAAAAAAAAAAAAAAAAACAATTTGTTGATAGAGATTCATCGTTATCTAAAATTGAAAAGTTCAATCATCTCTTTCATTGTTTATCTGGTCAGACGTTAGACACGGTGCGTGCATTTGAAGTTTCGATAGAAAACTATGACAAAGCACTCCAGAGATTGAAAGAGCGCTACGACAACAAAACACTAATTTTTATGGAACACATTTAAAATCTTTACGACCTTCCTAGTATTCAAAAAGCTAGCGGCACACAATTACGAAGTCTAGTAGACAGTGCTTCAGCAATTTACGAATCCCTTAGATCCTTACGAAGAAGAAATTTGCAACGCATTGAAAATTCATATCATCACACAGAAAACAGATGTTAATTCTCAAATAAAATGGAAAGAAAGCATAGATATTTCGACATTAGCAAAATAAGTCGATTACTGTAAGCATTTGGAAAGAAGATATCAGTTCTTGGAATCACTAGAGTCACATATACCGCACAGCACAAGTAACAATCAAAATCGTTCGAATCGTTTCCGACAACGTCGAAACAATCGCTCATCATTTTATACTCAAGAAAAGTCTTGCGGTTATAGTAAATCACTTGAGTACTGGATTAAGGTAGAATCACACAATTGCCTCAATGCACCAATTATTGCTCCATTTTATATGCCAATCGTGTGATTTTACAATATTTTGTCCCATACGACAATCGAGAACAATATTGTGGTGATTTGACGGAATCAACTCTGGTATGGCAATCGTGTGAACGATTGATAGACAACCATGCCCCAATAAAAATGCACCATAAATATTGGTGTGTTCTCGAGCGGCAATCAAAGAAGATAATACGCGACAATTTCTTAAGTGTTTTTATAAGTACTGTAAACTTCAACTTACTTTATGTATAATTATAACTTATTTGAAACGTTAACATGGTACTGTGATCCAATCTTTAACCCATATACATATATAGCTTTTATTAGTTTAAAAGAACAAAAATCGCCTCTGCTTTGTATATTTAATGTGCACAAAATATACAAAGCAGAGGCAATTTTATTTCTTATAAACGAATAAAACATTTTCACGTACAAAATAAAACAGAAAAAAAAAATTTATTTCTTTTTAAAAGAAAACTATTTACACGTAAAATAAAACAAACTAAAAACTACCACGACAGCTGTTTGTTTGTGTTGCCGCAAGTTAGACCAATCGTATGACTAGGATGCGGCAATTATTGCCATAAATTCATTCTTCAAAAATTTGAGGCAATCAAATTTTTATAAAATGGGACAATCATGTGACTGCAACGTATTTTATTGGGACAATTGAATTATTGTGCACCAAATCCCCACAATAAAAATTGGGTCAGATTGGTGTATTTGTGGCAATCGTGTGATCCTACCTTTAGTGATTGCACTAGCCTACAAGCTCTATCATTTGAAAATCGATTTAGCGCAATCAAAAGATTGGGCCTTTGTTTTATTTGCCTCAACGAAGGTCATACGGTCAACAAATGCAAGTCAAAGAATAAATGCAAAATTGGCAAAAAAACGCACCACCACTGCTTCACCGCCCAACACCAGAAACTCCATCGCAAAATGTACTTCCATCGCCCCCGGTATATGCATCCATCTCGTCAGCAAGCGTAAGCGTACATTTTGAAAAATCGTCAGATATAGTTATTTTAGCTACTGCGATAAGAAGAGATGTTAATGGACAATGGAAGGTTTGTCGTACACTGTTAGATTCCTGCTCATAGGTAAATCTTATTTCGGAAAAATTCGCTGAATTATTATATTTACCAAAACACCAAACATCAATTAATATTCGTGGAGAGGGCAATGCAGTATCGAAAGTTAAATATGAAACAAATACGACAATTCGTTCAAGATCCAATGCAAATAAATTTTCAGTAAATTTTTATGTGGCGAATCGTATTTCCGGTTACCAACTGGATATGAATTTCGACAACAAATATTGGAACGTACCTTCTAATATTGACTTGGCAGATGAGCATTTCGATGAATCACAAGCAATAGATATGCTACTTGGTGCTGATGCTTTCTTCGAAAGCATTGGGAAAGACAAAATAAAACTTGGTCCAAATTTGCCATATTTACACTAGACCGGCTGTGGATATATTGTATCAGGTAGCTACAAAACACTTTCTAATCATAGCAATTTTCATTCATACAGCACTTCGTTACATGACAAATCTGTCGAAGACTTAAATCAGTAACTTGAGCTTTTATGGTCAATGGAAAAAGTTTCAGCAACACCAAAAAAATTTAATTTAGAACACAATGCGTGCGAGTTCCATTTTAAAAATCACTTTAGTATAGTCAGAAGTGGTCAAATTCAAGTAATTCTTCCTTTTAAGGAAGATCCGTCTGTAACAGATGCATCATAGTGACATAAAACAACAATATGTATGTAAATTTCATAAGGGAATATAAGGAGCTAGGTCACATGACTCAAGTGAAATCAAATTTAAATGAACCATATAATAGTAGTAGTACCAAATTGCGCGTTATTTTTGATGCCTCGGCGACAACATCATCGATGAAGACATTAACGATATTTTGCGTATTGGACCGAGCATTCAAGATAAACTGTTTCTATTGTTTTTGAGATTTCGATTATGGAAATACGTTTTCACTGCTGACATTTAAAAATGTATCGAATGATTGTATTACATAAAAATCACAGACAATTTCAGCAAATACTTTGGAGAAAAAATGACGGTCAGCCCATTATTACATACCAACTAAACACCGTTAAGTATGGCATGTCAGCTTCACCAATTTTGGCAATACGTAGTTTACATTATCTTGCTGATAAGTTTAAAGACCAATAAAAAATCGTCAAAAATCAATTTTATATCGACGATTTGCTGAGTGCTGAGGATGATTTGTCGAGCTTAAGTCGTATTAAAGATGAAAGAACAAGCCTACTACGCGAGGGTGGATTTTAACTTACAAAATTCAATTAAAATAATTATATTTTTCGACAAACAGGAACGGAAGATAAAGTAATTTATAACATTTAACCGGCTGTTACGAGTGCACTTGGAATCACTTAGGATTCTGTTGCAGAACAATTTCTTTTCTCGTTTCAGCCCAAAAAAAAATATTCTATTAATACAAAACATTCAATATTGTCACTAATTTCATCAATTTTTGATTCAATGGGTTTGGTTTGCCCCATTATAATTCTTACTGGGATTCAGAAGTAACCAAAGTAAAGCAAAGGATTTGTTTTTATCGTTTATTAAAGATCTCGAAAATTTGCACTTAATAAGAATTTTGTGACAGTGCAATTACATGGCTTCAGCGATGCCTCAATTCGTGCATATGGCTGCTGTTTTTATGTCAGAACAACGGACGACAGTCGAAACGTCTACACGCAAAGAAAAAATATGGTTGAGGTAACCATAATCAAGCAGCAACATACTATGATTGAATTATATGGTTACAGTCAAATCATATTATTATCAATAGAAAAGCAAAGTTTTAGTAATATTATTATCTGAGTTAATAATAATATTATCTACAATAACAATTAACTTTATGAAACCTAACTTTATTATTGTTCAAATCTTGGTTAAAAATGACAATACTATTACTAGATGTGACTAAAACATAATTAAGAATAACCATACCATATTCCAATATTATAATAATAGTAGTAGGGAACTATCGGTCCTGCCCCAATTAAAATTGTGAAATTTTTAAATTTTAATTACCCAAATTTTAAAATTCTTGGAAATTTGTGAAATTTGATACCTACGAGGGTGGTTCAATAAGTGCGTCCGATTTTTTGTTTACATAAGGAGTTTTTTGTTTACATAAGGAGTTTTTTGTTTACCTTTAACTAACGAGGTGGTGGTAAATTTTACCCTCTCTTTACATTTTTTTAAAATTCTCTCTTCCATTGCGCTCAATCAGTTTAATTCTCTTAGTATCTTCATATATTGTGATCGTTGTCATTCAGTTGTGTTTTGGCTGAGCTAGACATAGCACGAGCGGAGCTACGCACATGCTGGTGTAAAAATTACCACTCCTCGGCATTTACGTAAGTTTTTCTTTGAAAATATTTTACCACCACGTCAGCGTTAGCGTAAGTATTTAGCAGAAACAAATTTACCCCACATCGAAATTAACGTAATATTTTCGTGGAATTATTTTTACCACTCGTCTGTTTTCTTGTTGGTAAAAAATTATTTATTTCAAAAACGTTATATTACACATTTTTTAAATTACGTGATATGCTACTTAAGTTTACAGATCATATCGAATTCAAAAAAACTCAGTGATTCATTCATATCTCAATTTCTTGAGGAATGTTTTGAGGACGATGACGATGTCGATCCGGATTTCTGCATTAAAGAAAGTGACATGGAGGATGAAATACGTATAGAAGATGATGCATGCAGTGAATACGATGAAGCGGATACGATGATTGTTGAGGAAATTGTTGGAAATGATGAAGAAGAACTAGTTGTTGATGAAAATGTATGTGAATCTGCTGTAAACTACTTTTATGGAAAAAACGGGTTCAAGTGGTCCGCATTGGAACCGACACGCTGCGTAAAGACTCCTCTTCATAATATTGTGCGGTTACCAGTTGCTACACAACCGCAATCGGAAAAGGATTTATATGGATATTGGTCGCGAATTTTTGATAGCGATATGGAGAACATGATTTTAGAACATACAAATACAAAATTAAAAGCAAAATTTGATCTAACAGCACAAACTGAGGCGAAAATGCTAGATAAAATAGAATTGCGTGCATTTTTCGGTATCTTGATTTACACATCCGTATTCAAGTCTAACCACGAGGCCGCTCAATTTATTTTTGCAACTGATGGAACGGGCAGAGAAGTTTTTAGAGCTACAATGTCTAAGAACCGGTTTCTTTGTATTCTAAATTGCTTAAGATTTGATAACTCCTGTGATAGACAACAACGATTATTGAACGACCCAATAGCAGCAGTTTCTGGTATATTCAACAAATTCATAGAAAACTGCCGAAAAAGTTATTCAATTGGTACTCATGCCTGTATTGATGAAATGTTGGTACCATTTCGTAGAAGATGCAAGTTCAAAATTTACATGCCAAAGAAACCCGCAAAATATGGCATTAAGATAATGTCATTGACTGATGCACGCACACAATATCTTGCAAATGCTTATATATACTTTGGAAAAAACTCGGATGCAGTTGGTCTAACAAATGAAGAAAAACGACTTGCAGTACCAACACAATCAGTAATAAGGCTGTCTAAAATAATAAAGGAAGTCGAAGAAATATAACTGCTGACAATTGGTTTTCCTCACTCCAGCTGGTGGAAGAACTTAAAAAACGAGAACTAACTTATTTAGGTACGTTGAAAAAGAACAAAAGAGAGATTCCACCAGAATTTTTGCCCAAAAAAAACAGACCGTTGGGATCCTGCATATATGGTTTTACCAAAGATGCCACTATTTTATCATACGTGCCTCGTCAAAATCGTGCTGTTGTATTATTGTCCTCCATGCATCACAAAAAAGAAGATGGCCCACTCACTTTAAAACCTGCAATGATAGCTGATTATAACAATACAAAAGGTGGAGTGGATGAGCTCGATAAGAAATGCTCGATTTATTCATCCAGTCGACGTACACGCCGCTGGCCATTAGCCATATTTTATAGAATTGTGGATATTTGTGGTGTCAACTCTTTCATTATTTTTCAATCTTCAAAGGATTATGATAACAGCTCAAGAGGAGACTTTTTGAAAAAGCTTGCAAGACAAATGATTTTACCACATCTGCAAAGACGTCAACACAACCAAAAGCTCCCTCAGGTATTACGAGACACAATTGGTAACATTTTGGGTCCGGACTCAGTACCTCCGTCTCCAGTAGAACCGATCCACGTTGCTCGTAAGTTATGCCACATATGCCCGACTAGGCTAAAGCGAAAAACTACACACTTTTGTCTGCAATGTAGTAAGCCAATGTGTATGGGATGCAGCAAAAGTATATGCTTACACTGTGCGAACACAGATTTTGATGAGTAAAAAACCACCTATAAGGTGGACCTACAGTTTTTACACCTTACTATTTTTTTATGATCTCTTTTATATCTTTAAATGTATACATTTGGCTGTGAAAAAATGCCCTTTAAGTTTTTGTTTTTTTTAATTCATATTTTTTTTATAAGTTATTTATATATCGTTTTTTTTATATTAAAAAAAGGTTTGTGAAATAAAGTACCTGTTATGTTCAAACGAATAAAAACAATTTTTGTTTTCTTTATTTTTTGTAATTAAAAATATAGTAGCTTATTTTTTAAAAAACCAATAATTATCATAAAATATTTTTTACTAATTTTTTTTTAGTAAAATTAAGAGGGGTAAAATTTACCACCACGTCATAAAATATGTCCCAAAATTTCACCTCGTCAGTGAGTAAGAATCATATTCAGCATCATCATCATTATAAGCATCATTAAATAAGATAGTGTAATCAACTATTGTTTCTTCTACAAATTTCGTTGATGTACTTATCTCTATCTTGACTGATGGTTTCTGAGACTTTAAACTTTGATTATTTTAAATTTTTGTCTTCATTTAACTTCCTTCTTTCTTGGGAATTCTTTCAATACTCTTATAACCATTTGTCAATTCTTTAAAAGGGTCTGCTATAGGTTCAAATGTATCTCTTAGTTGTTCACGTGTATCGATTTCACCAGTTTTTATAGTAAGAAGCTTTCTCTTCAAGACATTTTTTGTCGACACCAACTGCTTTAAATCCTTATCTTTACGTACCAGATCAGGCTATCAGTTAGCTGGTCTGTTTAAAGATCAGCTTATCAGGTGTCAGATAAGGCTATCAGGTAGCTGGTCTGGTTTAAAGATCAGGTTATCAGGTATCAGATCAGGTGGCTGATCTGTAAAACAGATCAGGTAACAGGTTATCAGGAGTTGTTCTGATTTTCAGATCAGGCTATCTGACTCAGATTTGGTAATCAGGTAGCTGTTCAGGTTACAAGTAGCTGGCCACTTACAACATTTAGATGAATGAAGTTTAAGGTCAGATGAAATACAAAAAGTAAACTCTAATGTAGTCAAATTGTTTTTTATAACGATCATCGTTTAATTCAGTATAGTAGTAGGGTAACCAATCCGGGCGCCGATTAAATTTGTGAAATTTGGCAGAAATTTCTAAGAATTCTTTAAAATTTTGCTGAAATGTGTCTGAAATTTCTATAAATTCTATAAAATTTATGTGAAATTTGAGAATTTTTTTTTGGTTTATATTAGGAGTTTTTTTGTTTACATTAAGTGTTTTTTGTTTACATTAACTCTTTTTTGTGTATATTAATTGTATGTATGTATGACCGTGGGAATTTGAGTGTAGAATATTTTGTGGGAATACATTAAGGAGTTTTTGGGTTTGAGGCTTTTATATGTGTATGATTTCCTAATGCCGACTGTAAATTTGTGAGTGCGTCTAGCTGTAGAAATTTAAGTCTGGCTGTGATTGGTGGAGGGCGGGGTGTCTCTAGACTGTGGTATGTTAATGCTGACCGTGATTTGGGTAGGTGAAGGTGTTGTTGTAATATAAAACCATGGGAATTCGGGGGCGTTTATGTCTGTTGGAATTTAAGTCAAGCTGTGCTTGGTGGGATCGGAATGTATTTAGGGTAGATCGACTGTGTGTATATATATCTGCAGGAATTTAAGGCAGATCGTGATTTATGAGGGGCGAGGTGTTCATGTAATATGTAACCGGGGGAGTTCGTGTGTATGTATGTCTGTAGGAGTTTAAGGCTTCATGTAATACGTATCAGTGGGAATCTGTATGTATGTATGTCCGTAGGAGTTTAAAGCTGATCGTGATTTGAGGTGGGTGAGGGTGTTGTTGCATTATGTATCTGTAGGAATTTGGTGTTTGTATGTCTGTGGGAGTTTAAGGCTGATCGTAATTTGGGTTTTTGAGACTGATCGATTGTATGTGACCTTCAGAATTTGTGTATAAATATCTTTAGGAATTTAAGACTGAGGGGAAAATATAATTATTTTATATTTGGATAAATATTAATTTCAGATTTTGTAACGTCAGGTGTACGATCGTGGCGATTTTGTGTGCGTGTGTGCGGAATAGAGTTTGACTGTCTGTGATAAGTTTGTTAATTGAAGTACATTTGTATTCTTCGACTGAACGGCTTTTCAAGCGTCAATAACTTGGGGGACGGTTTGTATGTTTTCATGATGTAGATATGTAAGTGTGATTGTTAAAATCCAATAAATACTTGAGCATGGGTAAGAAATTTGATAATATGTGTACATATGTATCTACAAGTTGATTTTATGTATGTATGTATGTATGTACATACAAATAAGTCTGTGGCTCCCTGTTTAAACACATTTTTTTTCATGGGCGGTGTTTGGTTGTTGTTGGAAATATTCGCCTGGTGTTTTGTGTATAGATGTGAACTATTATGGGTAATTAAATTTTAATTGGCCAAATTGTGTTACTTGACACTGATACTATGTTTAAATTAATAGGCTATATGTTTATTTTATGAAGCGTAATCGCCTATGGCTTTTATTTGATGCTCTACATGAAAGATCTATTTATTCTCAAAATATCATATCAACCCAAATATGAATACCTGATGAAATTAATTTCATCTATTAAAGAAATGGGATATTACGTATTTACAGATAATGAATCTCTTATTTCTCCTAACGAAGCTAAAAGTAATTCAAAT
Organism: Nowickia ferox; assembly: GCA_936439885.1. Classification (NCBI taxonomy): domain Eukaryota; kingdom Metazoa; phylum Arthropoda; class Insecta; order Diptera; family Tachinidae; genus Nowickia; species Nowickia ferox. Next base: position 71,376,559 of record OW387023.1, on the reverse strand, counting down.
ATGAAATTTACCGATGTTGCGTGTGAGAAGCATATTTTTGTATGGGGTGACGAGAACGTTGATTCATTCTACTTTTGCCAAACTTATACGAGAATCCCTAAACATTTTATACATGAGAATGCTAATGTTATTATAATGAATAAGTAAGGTGAAAAAATTATAAAGCATGTTGGAAGGATAAAGATGGATTTTTGATTATAAGCAAAAAAACTGAATTAAACGATGATCGTTATAGAAAACAATTTGAGTACATAAAAGTTTACTTTTTCGTATTTTATCTGACCTTAAACATAATTCATCTAAATGTTATAAATATTATAACTTGATCAGCTACGATAACCCTATCTGAACCAGATAGACTGATATGAAAACCAGACCAGCTACCTTATAAGCTAATCTGATACCTGGGCTTTGCACTTATCAAATTTTTTGTAAATTTGCAAAACTCTTTGTTCCTCATAACTGTTAAATTTGATAAGTGATAAGTTGAAATTGATAAGTGTAATTTGCAAAGTCTTTGCAATTTTTTTGCTCTCTTTGCCATTTCTGTTCCACGTACGTTCTCTTGCAAAGTGAAAAGTTAATATTGAAAAGAGTAATTTGCAAAGACTTTGCAAATAATTATGCTGTTTCGTTCCACAATAACTGTAAATTATATTTTTGCAAAATTTGTCCAGTGTTAAAGTCTCTCGGTCAGAAATTTTTTTATGTTTGGATATATATTAATTTCAGATTTTGTAAAATTCTTGTGTACGATCGTTTCGTTTTTGTGTGTGTATGTGTGTGTGTGCCCGGGATAGAGTTTGACTGTCTGTTTATTTAAGTACATTTGTCTCCCTCGACTGAAAGGCTTTTCAGGCGTCAATAGATTGTATGTATGTATGTCTGTAGGCAAGGTGAGAGTGTTCATGTAATATGTATCCGTGGGAATCTGTGTCTATGTATGTTTGTAGGAGTTTAAGCCTGTCCTTGATTTGAGGTAGGTCAGGGTGTGTGTTGTAATATGTATCTGTAGGAATTTGTGTGTTTGTATGTCTTTAGGAGTTTAATGCTGACTGAGATTACCGTGAGAAAATCACATACTCACACATACTAGAATTCATCTACGAAAAATTCAAACTATTTCAACAACACCCTCCCCCTCAAAAATCACAGTCAGCCTTAAACTCCTACAGCTGGGTACACCCACGAATTTCCCGTCGGTAATAATAATAAGTAAAAAGACAATAGTTCTCAGTAGCAGAGTAAAAAAGAAACAGTCGTACATATGTACATATTTACAAATCCATAAATATAAGTAAATATAACCTAAATGCATACGTCCACACATTTGGTATCGTTTAATTACGTATCAACTAAAGGCATACTTATTGCAAATATTCATTTTATTCTCACACAAACTGCAATTGATTTCGTTCAACATGACATTAGAATCCCTTCAGAAGCAAAGGCAGACAGCCAAAGCTAATATCACACGACTAAAAAATTTGGTTTCCCCAACAATGTCAACAGCTGTATTGGAATGCCGACATGCATTAGTAGAGGCATATTTTAAACAATTGTTAAAAATTCAGTCTGATATAGAAGAGGCAAATCCATCAGATACTGCCAGACCTGAAATTGAGAATATGTGTATCACCACGAAAGCGAAAATAATAGAGTTGCTAGGAGATAATTACAAAAGTTCATCTGTAGATCAGTCAATAGCAGTGCCCTTCACAACAACGAGTAAATTACCAAGCATAGACTTGCCCAAATTCAATGGAAAATATTGCAACTACAAAAATTTCGTTCAAACAATTTGTTGATAGAGATTCATCGTTATCTAAAATTGAAAAGTTCAATCATCTCTTTCATTGTTTATCTGGTCAGACATTAGACACGGTGCGTGCATTTGAAGTTTCGATAGAAAACTATGACAAAGCACTCCAGAGATTGAAAGAGCGCTACGACAACAAAACACTAATTTTTATGGAACACATTTAAAATCTTTACGACCTTCCTAGTATTCAAAAAGCTAGCGGCACACAATTACGAAGTCTAGTAGACAGTGCTTCAGCAATTTACGAATCCCTTAAATCCTTACGAAGAAGAAATTTGCAACGCATTGAAAATTCATATCATCACACAGAAAACAGATGTTAATTCTCAAATAAAATGGAAAGAAAGCATAGATATTTCGACATTAGCAAAATAAGTCGATTACTGTAAGCATTTGGAAAGAAGATATCAGTTCGTGGAATCACTAGAGTCACATATACCGCACAGCACAAGTAACAATCAAAATCGTTCGAATCGTTTCCGACAACGTCGAAACAATCGCTCATCATTTTATACTCAAGAAAAGTCTTGCGGTTATTGTAAATCACTTGAGTACTGGATTAAGGTAGAATCACACGATTGCCTCAATGCACCAATTATTGCTCCATTTTATATGCCAATCGTGTGATTTTACAATATTTTGTCCCATACGACAATCGAGAACAATATTGTGGTGATTTGACGGAATCAAATGCAACTCTGGTATGGCAATCGTGTGAACGATTGATAGACAACCATTCCCCAATAAAAATGCACCAATATTTATTGTGTTCTCGAGCGGTAATCAAAGAAGATAATACGCGACAATTTCTTAAGTGTTTTTATAAGTACTGTAAACTTCAACTTACTTTATGTATAATTATAACTTATTTGAAACATTAACATGGTACTGTGATCCAATCTTTAACCCATATACATATATAGCTTTTATTAGTTTAAAAGAACAAAAATCGCCTCTGCTTTGTATATTTAATGTGCACAAAATATACAAAGCAGAGGCAATTTTATATCTTATAAACGAATAAAACATTTTCACGTACAAAATAAAACAGAAAAAAAAAATTTATTTCTTTTTAAAAGAAAACTATTTACACGTAAAATAAAACAAACTAAAAACTACCACGACAGCTGTTTGTTTGTGTTGCCGCAAGTTAGACCAATCGTATGACTAGGATGCGGCAATTATTGCCATAAATTCATTCTTCAAAAATTTGAGGCAATCAAATTTTTATAAAATGGGACAATCATGTGACTGCAACGTATTTTATTGGGACAATTGAATTATTGTGCACCAAATCCCCACAATAAAAATTGGGTCAGATTGGTGTATTTGTGGCAATCGTGTGATCCTACCTTTAGTGATTGCACTAGCCTACAAGCTCTATCATTTGAAAATCGATTTAGCGCAATCAAAAGATTGGGCCTTTGTTTTATTTGCCTCAACGAAGGTCATACGGTCAACAAATGCAAGTCAAAGAATAAATGCAAAATTGGCAAAAAAATGCACCACCACTGCTTCACCGCCCAACACCAGAAACTCCATCGCAAAATGTACTTCCATCGCCCCCGGTATATGCATCCATCTCGTCAGCAAGCGTAAGCGTACATTTTGAAAAATCGTCAGATATAGTTATTTTAGCTACTGCGATAATTCTTGTTGAAGATGTTAATGGACAATGGAAGGTTTGTCGTACACTGTTAGATTCCTGCTCATAGGTAAATCTTATTTCGGAAAAATTCGCTGAATTATTATATTTACCAAAACACCAAACATCAATTAATATTCGTGGAGAGGGCAATGCAGTATCGAAAGTTAAATATGAAACAAATACGACAATTCGTTCAAGATCCAATGCAAATAAATTTTCAGTTAATTTTTATGTGGCGAATCGTATTTCCGGTTACCAACTAGATATGAATTTCGACAACAAATATTGGAACGTACCTTCTAATATTGACTTGGCAGATGAGCATTTCTCTAATCAGCAACTTGAGCTTTTATGGTCAATGGAAAAAGTTTCAGCAACACCAAAAAAATCTAATTTAGAACACAATGCGTGCGAGTTCCATTTTAAAAATCACTTTAGTATAATCAGAAGTGGTCAAATTCAAGTAATTCTTCCTTTTAAGGAAGATCCGTCTGTAACAGATGCATCATAGTGACATAAAACAACAATATGTATGTAAATTTCATAAGGGAATATAAGGAGCTAGGTCACATGACTCAAGTGAAATCAAATTTAAATGAACCATATAATAGTAGTAGTACCAAATTGCGCGTTATTTTTGATGCCTCGGCGACAACATCATCGATGAAGACATTAACGATATTTTGCGTATTGGACCGAGCATTCAAGATAAACTGTTTCTATTGTTTTTGAGATTTCGATTATGGAAATACGTTTTCACTGCTGACATTTAAAAATGTATCGAATGATTGTATTACATAAAAATCACAGACAATTTCAGCAAATACTTTGGAGAAAAAATGACGGTCAGCCCATTATTACATACCAACTAAACACCGTTAAGTATGGCATGTCAGCTTCACCAATTTTGGCAATACGTAGTTTACATTATCTTGCTGATAAGTTTAAAGACCAATAAAAAATCGTCAAAAATCAATTTTATATCGACGATTTGCTGAGTGCTGAGGATGATTTGTCGAGCTTAAGTCGTATTAAAGATGAAAGAACAAGCCTACTACGCGAGGGTGGATTTTAACTTACAAAATTCAATTAAAATAATTATATTTTTCGACAAACAGGAACGGAAGATAAAGTAATTTATAACATTTAACCGGCTGTTACGAGTGCACTTGGAATCACTTAGGATTCTGTTGCAGAACAATTTCTTTTCTCGTTTCAGCCCAAAAAAAAATATTCTATTAATACAAAACATTCAATATTGTCACTAATTTCATCAATTTTTGATTCAATGGGTTTGGTTTGCCCCATTATAATTCTTACTGGGATTCAGAAGTAACCAAAGTAAAGCAAAGGATTTGTTTTTATCGTTTATTAAAGATCTCGAAAATTTGCACTCAATAAGAATTTTGTGACAGTGCAATTACATGGCTTCAGCGATGCCTCAATTCGTGCATATGGCTGCTGTTTTTATGTCAGAACAACGGACGACAGTCGAAACGTCTACACGCAAAGAAAAAATATGGTTGAGGTAACCATAATCAAGCAGCAACATACTATGATTGAATTATATGGTTACAGTCAAATCATATTATTATCAATAGAAAAGCAAAGTTTTAGTAATATTATTATCTGAGTTAATAATAATATTATCTACAATAACAATTAACTTTATGAAACCTAACTTTATTATTGTTCAAATCTTGGTTAAAAATGACAATACTATTACTAGATGTGACTAAAACATAATTAAGAATAACCATACCATATTCCAATATTATAATAATAGTAGTAGGGAACTATCGGTCCTGCCCCAATTAAAATTGTGAAATTTTTAAATTTTAATTACCCAAATTTTAAAATTCTTGGAAATTTGTGAAATTTGATACCTACGTGGGTGGTTCAATAAGTGCGTCCGATTTTTTGTTTACATAAGGAGTTTTTTGTTTACATAAGGAGTTTTTTGTTTACCTTTAACTAACGAGGTGGTGGTAAATTTTACCCTCTCTTTACATTTTTTTAAAATTCTCTCTTCCATTGCGCTCAATCAGTTTAATTCTCTTAGTATCTTCATATATTGTGATCGTTGTCATTCAGTTGTGTTTTGGCTGAGCTAGACATAGCACGAGCGGAGCTACGCACATGCTGGTGTAAAAATTACCACTCCTCGGCATTTACGTAAGTTTTTCTTTGAAAATATTTTACCACCACGTCAGCGTTAGCGTAAGTATTTAGCAGAAACAAATTTACCCCACATCGAAATTAACGTAATATTTTCGTGGAATTATTTTTACCACTCGTCTGTTTTCTTGTTGGTAAAAAATTATTTATTTCAAAAACGTTATATTACACATTTTTTAAATTACGTGATATGCTACTTAAGTTTACAGATCATATCGAATTCAAAAAAACTCAGTGATTCATTCATATCTCAATTTCTTGAGGAATGTTTTGAGGACGATGACGATGTTAGCGAAGTCGACGACGAAATTGTCGATCCGGATTTCTGCATTAAAGAAAGTGACATGGAGGATGAAATACGTATAGAAGATGATGCATGCAGTGAATACGATGAAGCGGATACGAGCGAAAGTTAAATATGAAACAAATACGACAATTCGTTCAAGATCCAATGCAAATAAATTTTCAGTAAATTTTTATGTGGCGAATCGTATTTCCGGTTACCAACTGGATATGAATTTCGACAACAAATATTGGAACGTACCTTCTAATATTGACTTGGCAGATGAGCATTTCGATGAATCACAAGCAATAGATATGCTACTTGGTGCTGATGCTTTCTTCGAAAGCATTGGGAAAGACAAAATAAAACTTGGTCCAAATTTGCCATATTTACACTAGACCGGCTGTGGATATATTGTATCAGGTAGCTACAAAACACTTTCTAATCATAGCAATTTTCATTCATACAGCACTTCGTTACATGACAAATCTGTCGAAGACTTAAATCAGTAACTTGAGCTTTTATGGTCAATTTAAAAAGTTTCAGCAACACCAAAAAAATTTAATTTAGAACACAATGCGTGCGAGTTCCATTTTAAAAATCACTTTAGTATAATCAGAAGTGGTCAAATTCAAGTAATTCTTCCTTTTAAGGAAGATCCGTCTGTAACAGATGCATCATAGTGACATAAAACAACAATATGTATGTAAATTTCATAAGGGAATATAAGGAGCTAGGTCACATGACTCAAGTGAAATCAAATTTAAATGAACCATATAATAGTAGTAGTACCAAATTGCGCGTTATTTTTGATGCCTCGGCGACAACATCATCGATGAAGACATTAACGATATTTTGCGTATTGGACCGAGCATTCAAGATAAACTGTTTCTATTGTTTTTGAGATTTCGATTATGGAAATACGTTTTCACTGCTGACATTTAAAAATGTATCGAATGATTGTATTACATAAAAATCACAGACAATTTCAGCAAATACTTTGGAGAAAAAATGACGGTCAGCCCATTATTACATACCAACTAAACACCGTTAAGTATGGCATGTCAGCTTCACCAATTTTGGCAATACGTAGTTTACATTATCTTGCTGATAAGTTTAAAGACCAATAAAAAATCGTCAAAAATCAATTTTATATCGACGATTTGCTGAGTGCTGAGGATGATTTGTCGAGCTTAAGTCGTATTAAAGATGAAAGAACAAGCCTACTACGCGAGGGTGGATTTTAACTTACAAAATTCAATTAAAATAATTATATTTTTCGACAAACAGGAACGGAAGATAAAGTAATTTATAACATTTAACCGGCTGTTACGAGTGCACTTGGAATCACTTAGGATTCTGTTGCAGAACAATTTCTTTTCTCGTTTCAGCCCAAAAAAAAATATTCTATTAATACAAAACATTCAATATTGTCACTAATTTCATCAATTTTTGATTCAATGGGTTTGGTTTGCCCCATTATAATTCTTACTGGGATTCAGAAGTAACCAAAGTAAAGCAAAGGATTTGTTTTTATCGTTTATTAAAGATCTCGAAAATTTGCACTTAATAAGAATTTTGTGACAGTGCAATTACATGGCTTCAGCGATGCCTCAATTCGTGCATATGGCTGCTGTTTTTATGTCAGAACAACGGACGACAGTCGAAACGTCTACACGCAAAGAAAAAATATGGTTGAGGTAACCATAATCAAGCAGCAACATACTATGATTGAATTATATGGTTACAGTCAAATCACATTATTATCAATAGAAAAGCAAAGTTTTAGTAATATTATTATCTGAGTTAATAATAATATTATCTACAATAACAATTAACTTTATGAAACCTAACTTTATTATTGTTCAAATCTTGGTTAAAAATGACAATACTATTACTAGATGTGACTAAAATATAATTAAGAATAACCATACCATATTCCAATATTATAATAATAGTAGTAGGGAACTATCGGTCCTGCCCCAATTAAAATTGTGAAATTTTTAAATTTTAATTACCCAAATTTTAAAATTCTTGGAAATTTGTGAAATTTGATACCTACGAGGGTGGTTCAATAAGTGCGTCCGATTTTTTGTTTACATAAGGAGTTTTTTGTTTACATAAGGAGTTTTTTGTTTACCTTTAACTAACGAGGTGGTGGTAAATTTTACCCTCTCTTTACATTTTTTTAAAATTCTCTCTTCCATTGCGCTCAATCAGTTTAATTCTCTTAGTATCTTCATATATTGTGATCGTTGTCATTCAGTTGTGTTTTGGCTGAGCTAGACATAGCACGAGCGGAGCTACGCACATGCTGGTGTAAAAATTACCACTCCTCGGCATTTACGTAAGTTTTTCTTTGAAAATATTTTACCACCACGTCAGCGTTAGCGTAAGTATTTAGCAGAAACAAATTTACCCCACATCGAAATTAACGTAATATTTTCGTGGAATTATTTTTACCACTCGTCTGTTTTCTTGTTGGTAAAAAATTATTTATTTCAAAAACGTTATATTACACATTTTTTAAATTACGTGATATGCTACTTAAGTTTACAGATCATATCGAATTCAAAAAAACTCAGTGATTCATTCATATCTCAATTTCTTGAGGAATGTTTTGAGGACGATGACGATGTTAGCGAAGTCGACGACGAAATTGTCGATCCGGATTTCTGCATTAAAGAAAGTGACATGGAGGATGAAATACGTATAGAAGATGATGCATGCAGTGAATACGATGAAGCGGATACGATGATTGTTGAGGAAATTGTTGGAAATGATGAAGAAGAACTAGTTGTTGATGAAAATGTATGTGAATCTGCTGTAAACTACTTTTATGGAAAAAACGGGTTCAAGTGGTCCGCATTGGAACCGACACGCTGCGTAAAGACTCCTCTTCATAATATTGTGCGGTTACCAGTTGCTACACAACCGCAATCGGAAAAGGATTTATATGGATATTGGTCGCGAATTTTTGATAGCGATATGGAGAACATGATTTTAGAACATACAAATACAAAATTAAAAGCAAAATTTGATCTAACAGCACAAACTGAGGCGAAAATGCTAGATAAAATAGAATTGCGTGCATTTTTCGGTATCTTGATTTACACATCCGTATTCAAGTATAACCACGAGTCCGCTCAATTTATTTTTGCAACTGATGGAACGGGCAGAGAAGTTTTTAGAGCTACAATGTCTAAGAACCGGTTTCTTTGTATTCTAAATTGCTTAAGATTTGATAACTCCTGTGATAGACAACAACGATTATTGAACGACCCAATAGCAGCAGTTTCTGGTATATTCAACAAATTCATAGAAAACTGCCGAAAAAGTTATTCAATTGGTACTCATGCCTGTATTGATGAAATGTTGGTACCATTTCGTAGAAGATGCAAGTTCAAAATTTACATGCCAAAGAAACCCGCAAAATATGGCATTAAGATAATGTCATTGACTGATGCACGCACACAATATCTTGCAAATGCTTATATATACTTTGGAAAAAACTCGGATGCAGTTGGTCTAACAAATGAAGAAAAACGACTTGCAGTACCAACACAATCAGTAATAAGGCTGTCTAAAATAATAAAGGAAGTCGAAGAAATATAACTGCTGACAATTGGTTTTCCTCACTCCAGCTGGTGGAAGAACTTAAAAAACGAGAACTAACTTATTTAGGTACGTTGAAAAAGAACAAAAGAGAGATTCCACCAGAATTTTTGCCCAAAAAAAACAGACCGTTGGGATCCTGCATATATGGTTTTACCAAAGATGCCACTATTTTATCATACGTGCCTCGTCAAAATCGTGGTGTTGTATTATTGTCCTCCATGCATCACAAAAAAGAAGATGGCCCACTCACTTTAAAACCTGCAATGATAGCTGATTATAACAATACAAAAGGTGGAGTGGATGAGCTCGATAAGAAATGCTCGATTTATTCATCCAGTCGACGTACACGCCGCTGGCCATTAGCCATATTTTATAGAATTGTGGATATTTGTGGTGTCAACTCTTTCATTATTTTTCAATCTTCAAAGGATTATGATAACAGCTCAAGAGGAGACTTTTTGAAAAAGCTTGCAAGACAAATGATTTTACCACATCTGCAAAGACGTCAACACAACCAAAAGCTCCCTCAGGTATTACGAGACACAATTGGTAACATTTTGGGTCCGGACTCAGTACCTCCGTCTCCAGTAGAACCGATCCACGTTGCTCGTAAGTTATGCCACATATGCCCGACTAGGCTAAAGCGAAAAACTACACACTTTTGTCTGCAATGTAGTAAGCCAATGTGTATGGGATGCAGCAAAAGTATATGCTTACACTGTGCGAACACAGATTTTGATGAGTAAAAAACCACCTATAAGGTGGACCTACAGTTTTTACACCTTACTATTTTTTTATGATCTCTTTTATATCTTTAAATGTATACATTTGGCTGTGAAAAAATGCCCTTTAAGTTTTTGTTTTTTTTAATTCATATTTTTTTTATAAGTTATTTATATATCGTTTTTTTTATATTAAAAAAAGGTTTGTGAAATAAAGTACCTGTTATGTTCAAACGAATAAAAACAATTTTTGTTTTCTTTATTTTTTGTAATTAAAAATATAGTAGCTTATTTTTTAAAAAACCAATAATTATCATAAAATATTTTTTACTAATTTTTTTTTAGTAAAATTAAGAGGGGTAAAATTTACCACCACGTCATAAAATATGTCCCAAAATTTCACCTCGTCAGTGAGTAAGAATCATATTCAGCATCATCATCATTATAAGCATCATTAAATAAGATAGTGTAATCAACTATTGTTTCTTCTACAAATTTCGTTGATGTACTTATCTCTATCTTGACTGATGGTTTCTGAGACTTTAAACTTTGATTATTTTAAATTTTTGTCTTCATTTAACTTCCTTCTTTCTTGGGAATTCTTTCAATACTCTTATAACCATTTGTCAATTCTTTAAAAGGGTCTGCTATAGGTTCAAATGTATCTCTTAGTTGTTCACGTGTATCGATTTCACCAGTTTTTATAGTAAGAAGCTTTCTCTTCAAGACATTTTTTGTCGACACCAACTGCTTTAAATCCTTATCTTTACGTACCAGATCAGGCTATCAGTTAGCTGGTCTGTTTAAAGATCAGCTTATCAGGTGTCAGATAAGGCTATCAGGTAGCTGGTCTGGTTTAAAGATCAGGTTATCAGGTATCAGATCAGGTGGCTGATCTGTAAAACAGATCAGGTAACAGGTTATCAGGAGTTGTTCTGATTTTCAGATCAGGCTATCTGACTCAGATTTGGTAATCAGGTAGCTGTTCAGGTTACAAGTAGCTGGCCACTTACAACATTTAGATGAATGAAGTTTAAGGTCAGATGAAATACAAAAAGTAAACTCTAATGTAGTCAAATTGTTTTTTATAACGATCATCGTTTAATTCAGTATAGTAGTAGGGTAACCAATCCGGGCGCCGATTAAATTTGTGAAATTTGGCAGAAATTTCTAAGAATTCTTTAAAATTTTGCTGAAATGTGTCTGAAATTTCTATAAATTCTATAAAATTTATGTGAAATTTGAGAATTTTTTTTTGGTTTATATTAGGAGTTTTTTTGTTTACATTAAGTGTTTTTTGTTTACATTAACTCTTTTTTGTGTATATTAATTGTATGTATGTATGACCGTGGGAATTTGAGTGTAGAATATTTTGTGGGAATACATTAAGGAGTTTTTGGGTTTGAGGCTTTTATATGTGTATGATTTCCTAATGCCGACTGTAAATTTGTGAGTGCGTCTAGCTGTAGAAATTTAAGTCTGGCTGTGATTGGTGGAGGGCGGGGTGTCTCTAGACTGTGGTACGTTAATGCTGACCGTGATTTGGGTAGGTGAAGGTGTTGTTGTAATATAAAACCATGGGAATTCGGGGGCGTTTATGTCTGTTGGAATTTAAGTCAAGCTGTGCTTGGTGGGATCGGAATGTATTTAGGGTAGATCGACTGTGTGTATATATATCTGCAGGAATTTAAGGCAGATCGTGATTTATGAGGGGCGAGGTGTTCATGTAATATGTAACCGGGGGAGTTCGTGTGTATGTATGTCTGTAGGAGTTTAAGGCTTCATGTAATACGTATCCGTGGGAATCTGTATGTATGTATGTCCGTAGGAGTTTAAAGCTGATCGTGATTTGAGGTGGGTGAGGGTGTTGTTGCATTATGTATCTGTAGGAATTTGGTGTTTGTATGTCTGTGGGAGTTTAAGGCTGATCGTAATTTGGGTTTTTGAGACTGATCGATTGTATGTGACCTTCAGAATTTGTGTATAAATATCTTTAGGAATTTAAGACTGAGGGGAAAATATAATTATTTTATATTTGGATAAATATTAATTTCAGATTTTGTAACGTCAGGTGTACGATCGTGGCGATTTTGTGTGCGTGTGTGCGGAATAGAGTTTGACTGTCTGTGATAAGTTTGTTAATTGAAGTACATTTGTATTCTTCGACTGAACGGCTTTTCAAGCGTCAATAACTTGGGGGACGGTTTGTATGTTTTCATGATGTAGATATGTAAGTGTGATTGTTAAAATCCAATAAATACTTGAGCATGGGTAAGAAATTTGATAATATGTGTACATATGTATCTACAAGTTGATTTTATGTATGTATGTATGTATGTACATACAAATAAGTCTGTGGCTCCCTGTTTAAACACATTTTTTTTCATGGGCGGTGTTTGGTTGTTGTTGGAAATATTCGCCTGGTGTTTTGTGTATAGATGTGAACTATTATGGGTAATTAAATTTTAATTGGCCAAATTGTGTTACTTGACACTGATACTATGTTTAAATTAATAGGCTATATGTTTATTTTATGAAGCGTAATCGCCTATGGCTTTTATTTGATGCTCTACATGAAAGATCTATTTATTCTCAAAATATCATATCAACCCAAATATGAATACCTGATGAAATTAATTTCATCTATTAAAGAAATGGGATATTACGTATTTACAGATAATGAATCTCTTATTTCTCCTAACGAAGCTAAAAGTAATTCAAATATGAAATTTACCGATGTTGCGTGTGAGAAGCATATTTTTGTATGGGGTGACGAGAACGTTGATTCATTCTACTTTTGCCAAACTTATACGAGAATCCCTAAACAATTTATACATGAGAATGCTAATGTTATTATAATGAATAAGTAAGGTGAAAAAATTATAAAGCATGTTGGAAGGATAAAGATGGATTTTTGATTATAAGCAAAAAAACTGAATTAAACGATGATCGTTATAGAAAACAATTTGAGTACATAAAAGTTTACTTTTTCGTATTTTATCTGACCTTAAACATAATTCATCTAAATGTTATAAATATTATAACTTGATCAGCTACGATAACCCTATCTGAACCAGATAGACTGATATGAAAACCAGACCAGCTACCTTATAAGCTAATCTGATACCTGGGCTTTGCACTTATCAAATTTTTTGTAAATTTGCAAAACTCTTTGTTCCTCATAACTGTTAAATTTGATAAGTGATAAGTTGAAATTGATAAGTGTAATTTGCAAAGTCTTTGCAATTTTTTTGCTCTCTTTGCCATTTCTGTTCCACGTACGTTCTCTTGCAAAGTGAAAAGTTAATATTGAAAAGAGTAATTTGCAAAGACTTTGCAAATAATTATGCTGTTTCGTTCCACAATAACTGTAAATTATATTTTTGCAAAATTTGTCCAGTGTTAAAGTCTCTCGGTCAGAAATTTTTTTATATTTGGATATATATTAATTTCAGATTTTGTACAATTCTTGTGTACGATCGTTTCGTTTTTGTGTGTGTATGTGTGTGTGTGCCCGGGATAGAGTTTGACTGTCTGTTTATTTAAGTACATTTGCCTCCCTCGACTGAAAGGCTTTTCAGGCGTCAATAGATTGTATGTATGTATGTCTGTAGGCAAGGTGAGAGTGTTCATGTAATATGTATCCGTGGGAATCTGTGTCTATGTATGTTTGTAGGAGTTTAAGCCTGTCCTTGATTTGAGGTAGGTCAGGGTGTGTGTTGTAATATGTATCTGTAGGAATTTGTGTGTTTGTATGTCTTTAGGAGTTTAATGCTGACTGAGATTACCGTGAGAAAATCACATACTCACACATACTAGAATTCATCTACGAAAAATTCAAACTATTTCAACAACACCCTCCCCCTCAAAAATCACAGTCAGCCTTAAACTCCTACAGCTGGGTACACCCACGAATTTCCCGTCGGTAATAATAATAAGTAAAAAGACAATAGTTCTCAGTAGCAGAGTAAAAAAGAAACAGTCGTACATATGTACATATTTACAAATCCATAAATATAAGTAAATATAACCTAAATGCATACGTCCACACATTTGGTATCGTTTAATGACGTATCAACTAAAGGCATACTTATTGCAAATATTCATTTTATTCTCACACAAACTGCAATTGATTTCGTTCAACATGACATTAGAATCCCTTCAGAAGCAAAGGCAGACAGCCAAAGCTAATATCACACGACTAAAAAATTTGGTTTCCCCAACAATGTCAACAGCTGTATTGGAATGCCGACATGCATTAGTAGAGGCATATTTTAAACAATTGTTAAAAATTCAGTCTGATATAGAAGAGGCAAATCCATCAGATACTGCCAGACCTGAAATTGAGAATATGTGTATCACCACGAAAGCGAAAATAATAGAGTTGCTAGGAGATAATTACAAAAGTTCATCTGTAGATCAGTCAATAGCAGTGCCCTTCACAACAACGAGTAAATTACCAAGCATAGACTTGCCCAAATTCAATGGAAAATATTGCAACTACAAAAATTTCGTTCAAACAATTTGTTGATAGAGATTCATCGTTATCTAAAATTGAAAAGTTCAATCATCTCTTTCATTGTTTATCTGGTCAGACGTTAGACACGGTGCGTGCATTTGAAGTTTCGATAGAAAACTATGACAAAGCACTCCAGAGATTGAAAGAGCGCTACGACAACAAAACACTAATTTTTATGGAACACATTTAAAATCTTTACGACCTTCCTAGTATTCAAAAAGCTAGCGGCACACAATTACGAAGTCTAGTAGACAGTGCTTCAGCAATTTACGAATCCCTTAAATCCTTACGAAGAAGAAATTTGCAACGCATTGAAAATTCATATCATCACACAGAAAACAGATATTAATTCTCAAATAAAATGGAAAGAAAGCATAGATATTTCGACATTAGCAAAATAAGTCGATTACTGTAAGCATTTGGAAAGAAGATATCAGTTCGTGGAATCACTAGAGTCACATATACCGCACAGCACAAGTAACAATCAAAATCGTTCGAATCGTTTCCGACAACGTCGAAACAATCGCTCATCATTTTATACTCAAGAAAAGTCTTGCGGTTATTGTAAATCACTTGAGTACTGGATTAAGGTAGAATCACACGATTGCCTCAATGCACCAATTATTGCTCCATTTTATATGCCAATCGTGTGATTTTACAATATTTTGTCCCATACGACAATCGAGAACAATATTGTGGTGATTTGACGGAATCAAATGCAACTCTGGTATGGCAATCGTGTGAACGATTGATAGACAACCATTCCCCAATAAAAATGCACCAATATTTATTGTGTTCTCGAGCGGTAATCAAAGAAGATAATACGCGACAATTTCTTAAGTGTTTTTATAAGTACTGTAAACTTCAACTTACTTTATGTATAATTATAACTTATTTGAAACATTAACATGGTACTGTGATCCAATCTTTAACCCATATACATATATAGCTTTTATTAGTTTAAAAGAACAAAAATCGCCTCTGCTTTGTATATTTAATGTGCACAAAATATACAAAGCAGAGGCAATTTTATTTCTTATAAACGAAAAAAAAAATTTATTTCTTTTTAAAAGAAAACTATTTACACGTAAAATAAAACAAACTAAAAACTACCACGACAGCTGTTTGTTTGTGTTGCCGCAAGTTAGACCAATCGTATGACTAGGATGCGGCAATTATTGCATAAATTCATTCTTCAAAAATTTGAGGCAATCAAATTTTTATAAAATGGGACAATCATGTGACTGCAACGTATTTTATTGGGACAATTGAATTATTGTGCACCAAATCCCCACAATAAAAATTGGGTCAGATTGGTGTATTTGTGGCAATCGTGTGATCCTACCTTTAGTGATTGCACTAGCCTACAAGCTCTATCATTTGAAAATCGATTTAGCGCAATCAAAAGATTGGGCCTTTGTTTTATTTGCCTCAACGAAGGTCATACGGTCAACAAATGCAAGTCAAAGAATAAATGCAAAATTGGCAAAAAAATGCACCACCACTGCTTCACCGCCCAACACCAGAAACTCCATCGCAAAATGTACTTCCATCGCCCCCGGTATATGCATCCATCTCGTCAGCAAGCGTAAGCGTACATTTTGAAAAATCGTCAGATATAGTTATTTTAGCTACTGCGATAATTCTTGTTGAAGATGTTAATGGACAATGGAAGGTTTGTCGTACACTGTTAGATTCCTGCTCATAGGTAAATCTTATTTCGGAAAAATTCGCTGAATTATTATATTTACCAAAACACCAAACATCAATTAATATTCGTGGAGAGGGCAATGCAGTATCGAAAGTTAAATATGAAACAAATACGACAATTCGTTCAAGATCCAATGCAAATAAATTTTCAGTTAATTTTTATGTGGCGAATCGTATTTCCGGTTACCAACTAGATATGAATTTCGACAACAAATATTGGAACGTACCTTCTAATATTGACTTGGCAGATGAGCATTTCTCTAATCAGCAACTTGAGCTTTTATGGTCAATGGAAAAAGTTTCAGCAACACCAAAAAAATCTAATTTAGAGCACAATGCGTGCGAGTTCCATTTTAAAAATCAGCTTCACCATTTTTGGCAATACGTTGTTTACATTATCTAGCTGATAAGTTTAAAGACCAATACAAAATCATCAAAAATCAATTTTATATCGACGATTTGCTGAATGCTGAGGATGATTTGTCGAGCTTAAGTCGTATTAAAGATGAAAGAACAAGCCTACTACGCGAGGGTGGATTTTAATAATTCTATTTTTCGACAAACAGGAACGGAAGATAAAGTAGTTAATAATATTTAACCGGCTGTTACGAGTGCACTTGGAATCACTTAGGATTCTGTTGCAGAACAATTTCTTTTCTCGTTTCAGCCCAAAAAAAATATTCTATTATTACAAAACATTCAATATTGTCACTAATTTCATCAATTTTTGATTCAATGGGTTTGGTTTGCCCCATTATAATTCTTACTGGGATTCAGAAGTAACCAAAGTAAAGCAAAGGATTTGTTTTTATCGTTTATTAAAGATCTCGAAAATTTGCACTTAATAAGAATTTTGTGACAGTGCAATTACATGGCTTCAGCGATGCCTCAATTCGTGCATATGGCTGCTGTTTTTATGTCAGAACAACGGACGACAGTGGAAACGTCTACACGCAAAGAAAAAATATGGTTGAGGTAACCATAATCAAACAGCAACATACTGTGATTGAATTATATGGTTACAGTCAAATCATATTATTATCAATAGAAAAGCAAAGTTTTAGTAATATTATTATCTGAGTTAATAATAATATTATCTACAATAACAATTAACTTTATGAAACCTAACTTTATTATTGTTCAAATTTTGGTTAAAAATGACAATACTATTACTAGATGTGACTAAAACATAATTAAGAATAACCATACCATATTCCAATATTATAATAATAGTAGTAGGGAACTATCGGTCCTGCCCCAATTAAAATTGTGAAATTTTTAAATTTTAATTACCCAAATTTTAAAATTCTTGGAAATTTGTGAAATTTGATACCTACGAGGGTGGTTCAATAAGAGCGTCCGATTTGTTGTTTACATAAGGACTTTTTTATTTTTACTTCATACGAGGGCGGTTCAATAAGTCAGGTTTTTTATGACCGTGGGAATTTATTTGTATGTATTTTGTGGGGTGGATTAAGGGGTTTCATGAGATTAAGATTTCATAAGTATACATATATACCGACGGAAAAAATCATGAAAATGATTTTTCCTAATACCAACTGGAAAATCATGAAAATAATTTTTCCTAATACCAACGGGGAAAGTCAAGAAATAATTTTTCCTTTGTGAAACTTCATTTTTCCTAATGCCGACGTCAATTCATGATTATATTTTTCAAATGCCTACGGCAAAACATGATTATTTTTCCTAATGCCGACGGCAAAACATGATTACTATATTTCTTAATGCCGACGGGAAAATGATTTTTCCAAAGGGAAAATTGCCAGTGTTGCCAGAATGTATAAATTTGTTATCGTAATACTATATCAGTAATATCAGAGCAAATAGATTTGATGACTACTAGACGATTCTCATATGAATCGTGTGAATGTGTATGTGCGATTTCCTAACGCTATAAATTATTTATAAATAAAATAAATTGTTTATAAATAAAATAATTAAATTAATTAATTTAATTATTTTATTTATTTACAATTATAAAATGTTCTCATGTATGTGAACACCCCTAATTCTTGTGTGTGGGTGGTCCAGCTTAATTGTCGCCGGTAAGCATATCTTTTGTTTATTTGTTTAAGAAATATATTTGTATGTATGTATGTATGAATATATGAATGTATGTATGTATGTATGTATGAATGTATAAATGTGTGTATGCATGTATGAATGTATACGTGAATGTATGAATGTATACATGAATGTATGAATGTATAAATGTGCGATCGTGGGAACTTGAGCGTGGAATATTTTATTGAATACATTTATATTTTGCAACGTAATCATTTTCTTTGTCAACGATTATTTTAAAGCAGAGGATTTTCAACTAAGTACAGTCATCAGCAGAGAAACAAAAAGTAGAAATTTGCAAGTAAGCAGAGCTACTGCTACTAATTTTCGTATAAATACGCCAACTTTTCTAATCAACACATCAGTACTTTATTGTATTTAGCAGAATCATCAGTTGTGTTAAAATGAAATAATAATAATATTATATTATATGTGTAATATATGTAACAAAGTTTACAAATATCAAAAATCCTTTTTGGATCATCTTAAGACCCATAGTGTGCTGAATCAATGGGTGGTAAGCGAGGACACATCTCTTCCTCATCATAATCAGCAACAATTATCTCTACAATATCCTCAATATTAACTACCAATGAGTTATCAGCAATACGTTATGCCTAACTGTTACCCTACACCAATGTCATGGAATAATCAGTTTTTGGGATCAGGAGTGCCAATGCAATATGAGCATTCAAATTACAATTATAACCCCAATTTGATGCAATGGCAACCTCTTAATTATCATCAACAAGAACAGCAGCAGCAACAACAACAAGCTCAACAACAAGGTGTGGATATCCTTGGAGGGATTTTGTACAACGATTCTATGGACATAAGTTTATCGGAAAGTGATAGAGAATTAGAAGAAAGAAGAGAAGAAACTCTGCCAACTCCAATGAGTACTTTGCATGCTAGAACAGAAGAAGTCGAAGAGAGTGTGAGATATATTTTAAAATATCGAAAGCCTTCAAAAATCATATCGCCACATATGCAATTCTAAATAAAAAAGATCAACTTCTCTTGGAAGAATTTATTAAGGAAAATATAAATATTTTTATTGAGAGACTTTAAATGACTTTGTCTAAGCATATAATTATTAAATTTCATGTGAGTATTGTGGCGGAGTACATCAAAATTGTGGAAGAAGAATTGGAGTTGTTTGTTATATCGCATGTAGCCAAAATGAGTTTACTGACGAAGGCAGAACATAGAAGAATTATTCCGTAAGCAGGTTGAGGAGATTTCAACCAAAATGTCCGAATTCCAAGAGAGGGACTCTGGTTGGACTTTGATACGTATAGTTCGAGCGGAAATAAGCATCAATAAAGCATCTCTCGTTAAAGGTTCAAATTATGTATCTACTCCTGAAAAACTTTATAATAGAAAATCTTGCATCAATATACAAAACAGCGATGCATATTGTTTCAAGTGGTGTCTGATTGCTGCAATGGATAGCACGAAATACGATAACCCGAAACGTTGTAGTTCTTACAGCATCCATGACATTGCTGCTGACAAAATGGTGTAGCCTTAAATTTTAAAAATTTAAGGTTCCCATTAGCACTAACTAAAATCAAAGAGTTCGAGGTGAATAATCCAGCAATAAGTGTAAATTTGTTTGGGTACGATGAGGCAGCTGATGAAATCATTGGTCCTTATTATGTGACCAAGGAGGAGAAAATTAACCACGTCAACTTGCTCCTTTTAGAGAATGCAGAAGGTCATCACTACGTTTTGATAAAGAATATATCAAGGTAAGTTAAACAATTATTCAACTCTTTATTTTAAGGATACATATACTTGTTATAAATATATTTCTATAAAATATGTACGTTTTATTTATATACTTTTTTCTATTTTTTATCATTCACAGACTTTTACGGAATCAGGTTACCAAATATGAACACAAATTAATTTTCTGCAATAGCTGTCTGCAGTATACGCATAGCGAGAATGTCACGTCTAATCATAAAGCAGAATGTGGCAAGATAGTAACCACTATGCCAACAGGTGCGGATGCTATTCTGCAGTTTAAGGGACATCGGAGAAAAATGGACGTACCCTTCGTGGTATATGCGGACTTCGAGTGCATATTAGAAGATATAAGTGATAGTGTAAGTAGCAAAACTAGCTTAATTAAAAAGCACACACCGTGTGCATTTAGTTTTTATATTAAGTGTCTCCATGACAAAAACTTAGATAAGTTAAGAGTATATACAGGGAAAGATGCCTCACAAAAATTTGTAACATTTTTAACTCAAGATTGTGAGGAAATATACAATATTTATTTAGTAAATAATAGACAAATAGATACTTTATCCCCTTCTGATATTTATAGTTTTTATAGTGCGGTGAATTGAAATATTTCTCAAAAATTTTTAGGTAAAGATCGCGTTAGAGATCACTGTCAAATTAGTGGTAAATTTAGAGGTGCAGCCCACAATAACTGTAATTTAAATTACCAAATCCCCAAGTTTATACCAGTTTACTTTCACAATTACTCAAATTATGACTCACATCTTTTTATTAAAGAACTAGGTGAAATTTCAATGCAACTGAAAGTACTCCCTCTCAATACGGAACTCTATATATACCTCTCCCAATTTACAGAAATGAGCGACGGTCATAAGCTTGAAATAAGATTTCTTGATACAATACGGTTTATGGCTGAGAGTTTGGAATCATTAGCCTGCAATTTGTCGGATAATGATTTCAGCACTATAAGATCCTTATTTCAGTCAGAAAAAGAATTTCAGCTTATTAAGAAAAAAGGTATTTTCCCCTATGAGTACCTAAATTCATTCCAAAAATTAGATGAATGTCAGCTGCCTTCACGCAGTGATTTCTTTAATAAGTTGAACAATAAAGACTGTAAGTTAGAGGAATACTCACATGCTGTAGAGGTATGGAATACTTTTGGTTGCAAAACTATGAAAGATTAGATGAAACTTTACTTAAAAACAGATGTCCTCTTAGTGACAGATATTTTCGAGAACTTTAGAAAAGTTTGCAAAGGTATTTATGAGTTGGATCCATGTCAATATTATACAGCGCCTGGACTTTCCTGGGATGCAATGCTCAAATATACAAAAATTTAATTAGAATTATTGACAGACATAGAAATGTACAATTTTATGAAAAAAGGTATACGTGGGGGAATCGTACAGTGTAGCTAAAGATATTCGAAAGCGAACAACAAATACTTGAAAGATTTCGATAAAGAGAAGCCCTCAGAATTGCTCGTCTATTTAGACGCTAACAATTTGTATGGTTGGGCGATGTCGGAATATCTTCCTCATAGTGGGTTCAGATGGTTATCGCAAGACAAGCTGATAATGGAACAGACGGTTATGTATATGAGGTCACGTTGGATTATCCCTCTCATTTACACGACTTGCATAATGACCTTCCTTTTTGCGCTGAAAATAAAAAAGTTATGCAAGCGAAGTAGAACAAGTTGATAACCGATTTCTCTACAAAGCAATCATACGTGATACACTTTAGAGTTCTGAAACAGTGCTTAGAATATGGCTTAGTTTTAAAGAAAACTCATCGTATTCTAGCATTTAAACAATCTCCATGGTTAAAAGGCTATATTGACCTAAATACCAGACATAGGGCCACTGCTAAAAATACTTTTGAAAAAATTTTTTCAAACTACTCAATAATGCAGTGTATGGTAAAACAATGGAAAATGTGGATAAGAGGAGAGATGTTAAAATTGTCAATAGTTGGGAGAGAACGAATTGTAATCAATTGGGTGCCCAAGTGTGGATATCAAAACCAAATTTTCATAGTTTATCTATATTTTCTGAAGATCTGGTAGCTATCGAAATGAATAGAGTCAAAACCTGCTACAATAAACCAATTTACTTAGGATTTTGTGTACTCGAGCTATCCAAATGGAAAATGTATAATTTCCATTACGGGTACATGCAACCTAAGTTTAAGACAAAACTCTCATTAAATTATATGGACACGGACTCTTTTATATATTCAATAAAGACGGACGACTTTTACGCTGACATAAAAAATGACATACAAGAACAATTTTGAGTTCTCGCTGAACCTTCATAGTGAACAGACGTCTTAGCGGAGTTTTTTTTTCCATATACATACATATTAAACAAACAAAAAATCATAAAAAAATATTCGTAATACATAATAACCGTAATACATACATATTAACTTTGATAAATAAGCAAAGCAAATATTGCTGATATTATTTTTACATAGCAAGAAACAAAAAACAAAAACAAACAAAAACCGCAAACAAAGTGCCCTTGAGGAATACTCTACATGAGTACCTCAAAAACAAAAAATTGTGAAGTGAGTTCAAACGGCAGAATTGCATATTTTACTGTGAGTTCTGAAGCTCTCAATGTTAACAATAAAAATAAAAAATCTGATGATAGTCTTTTTCTAACGGCAAAGCCACTTTTTCGTCAGCGATCAACTTCGCTTTGTCCAATGCCAACTAGTGATTCGTTTACATTACAATTGCCTAGTACTTCTTCATTCAAGTCAGCGATATCATCCGATCCGGGCTCGTGTTCATCACTAAACCAAGTTATCACTACAGATAACAGTAACTCAAAACCAAAGGTACAAGTAGGAATGGACAGATATATAACCGTGGTAAAGCGTGGGCGAAGCCCAAATTCTTCTAAAATTTCATCAGCTCCAAAGATGTCTAGGGATAACAGTGCATCTTCTACCAATCGTCAAAATCGTTTTTCATTATTGCAAGACAAAAACGACAAGCCCGCTACATCATCGCAAAAGTCTTTTCAGCCACCACCTATTTATTTGAGAGAAAAAAATTCTAACGCGCTTCTAAAAAAACTACTGTCGACCATTGGAGAAAATACTTTTCACATCGTTCCAATTAAACGAGGTAATATTGATGAAACTAAAATCCAAATATATGATGAAAACCATTTCGAAAAATTGTTAGTGAATTCGAAAAAAATAAAACAAATTTTTACACATACCAACTTAAGAGTGCTAAAGGCCTACAGATAGTATTAAAGGGCATAGATTCATATGTTGAGCCCGAAGAAGTGAAGTGTGCACTTGTCGACCAAGGATTTAAAGTAAAAAATGTTACCAACATAATTAACAGAGAAAAGGTCCCCCAACCCCTATTTCGGGTCGAACTGGAGCCGAATGACATAAAATTGAAAAAAAATGAAACCCATCCAATTTATAGCGTAAAGTATCTCTTACACCGAAAAATCACAGTTGAAGAGCCACGTAAGCGTTCAGGTCCCGTACAGTGCCATAATTGCCAAGAATATGGCCATACAAAAACTTACTGCAAATTACCTACAGTTTGTGTTATCTGCGGTGAATTGCATGGTACTGCCAGCTGTACTAAGCCAAAAGATCAATCAGAAAAAAAATGCAGTAATTGTGGAGGTAATCACACCGCTAACTACAGAGGATGCCCTGTATATTCTTACGTTAAACAGGCTATGGGTCAAAAATCCAAATTAACTCCAGCTCAACCAGTAAACGCGAACTCCGCCACTTTTGCTCAAATAAGCCAACCAGTTACTTCACGAATATCGTATGCTGATGCTGCTAAGACTAGTTCTATTCGCACACAAATTTTTCCACCGCCAAATAATTCAACGAATGCAAACTCAAGCTTTAACTTTAGTCGCCTTGAAGCTACTATTGAGAATTTGGTGCTAACTATAAATAACTTTACTACAAATATGACTAATATGATGCAAGAGATGCTGCGAATGCAGAATACACTGCTTCAAGCATTAGTTAACAAACCATGAACACGTTAAAAATATGTTTCTGGAACGCAAACGGCATTCGCCAACATAAAAATGAACTTGAGCACTTTCTCATGGAAAAAAATATTGATATAATGTTGGTTTCTGAGACTCATTTGACCTCAAGAAGCTTATTTAAAGTAAATGGTTACACTTTATATGATACAAAGGAC
The DNA here is from genome assembly GCA_936439885.1 of Nowickia ferox. Taxonomy (NCBI): domain Eukaryota; kingdom Metazoa; phylum Arthropoda; class Insecta; order Diptera; family Tachinidae; genus Nowickia; species Nowickia ferox. The sequence continues at coordinate 71,352,009 of OW387023.1, read as the reverse complement.
CCTAGAGGGAGAGCATGCGGTGGATCAGCAATTCTAATTAAGTCAAGACTCAAGCACTATGTCCTTGACAACGTTACTGAAGAATATATGCAAGCAACGAATATTTTCGTAGACAATTTTTGTGCGAATTTCGTGATATCATCAATTTACTCACCTCCCAGATTTTCAGTTACCGAAGATCAGTATGAGAAGTTCTACAAATCGCTTGGATCTTGTTTCCTGGCAGCTGGTGACTACAATGCAAAACATACGTACTGGGGCTCGCGTCTTGTTACACCTAGAGGTCGAGCGTTGTTTAATACAATTTCAAAAATGGGCTTAGATGTCATTTCGAGCGGGGAGCCTACTTACTGGCCTACTGACGTAAGAAAAATTCCAGATGTTATAGATTTTGGCGTTACGAAAAATATTCATAGAGACTTAATTCACGTAGAGGCCTCTCTAGATCTGTCCTCCGATCACTCTCCCACAATAGTAACAATTTTCAACCCACTAAGGAGTGATTTAACTAACTCATATGTGAAAATGATTAATGGGGTCAACTGGCTAGGATTCAAAAAGTATCTTAGTAGTCACTGCGTAGAAAACATTCAGCTAAGATCATCTGATGATATTGAATTTAACATTGCCAATCTTAACGAAAATATTAAACAGGCTGCTGAACATGCCACTATCTCCTATCCGCAGACTGGCTTTAATAGAATTTATTCTACGGAAATTGAACGTCTTGTATGTGAAAAAAGGAGAGCTAGAAGAGAATGGCAGCAACACATATCACCCCTAAATAAAATCAGACTTAAAGAATGTACTAAACGACTCAAAGAACTGCTATCGTCGGAAAAAACTGCATTACTGGAAAAGTATTTAGAAGGTCTTGATGTAACGTCAGCATCTAATTACTCTTTATGGCGCGGGTACTAGAAATCTTAAAAGACCCGTTGACCTTAAATCACCACTGCGTACTTCGACCGGAGGCTGGGCGAGAAGCGATAGTGAGAAAGGTAATTTATTTTCTGAGCATTTAAAATCTGTATTTACTCCCAATTCATGTACGGGTGCTGCCGAATTACCGAGTGTAGTTTCTCTACCCCCTCGTCCCTTAAGGTTTAAGTTGCGTGAACTACAAAAAATAATTGCTGAACTCGACCCGAAGAAAGCTCCAGGTATTGATGGCATTAGTAACAAGATGCTGATGAATTTGCCTCTAATTGCAATAAAAATCCTGCTATTTATTTTTAATGCCATTTTAAGAATGCAGTATTTTCCACATAACTGGAAAATTGCCAAAATAAAAATGATTCCAAAGCCGGGAAAAGATCTTACCAAGACTGAGTCATATAGGCCTATAAGCTTACTATCAACAATCTCAAAGCTTTTCTAAAAGCTGCTCATGACTAAATTGTCCAAAATTTTAGCTGATAATGGGTGCATCCCGGACCATCAATTTGGTTTTAGAAGTCAGCATAGCACCATTGAACAAACGCATAGATTGGTCCAAGTTGTAAGAAGAACATTTGAAGAAAAGAAGTATTGTTCTGCTCTCTTTATTGATGTTTCTCAGGCATTTGATAAGGTATGGCACGAAGGCCTAGTTTTAAAATTGAAGACGTACCTACCAATAAACATACAAAAGCTTTTGGAAAGTTATATTAATGATAGGAAGTTCACTGTTGTGAAAGGAGAGTTCACGAGTGTGCCCGAATCTATATCTTCCGGTGTGCCACAGGGCAGTATTCTGGGGCCAGTCTTGTATCTAATATATACTTGTGATATGCCTGTGAGCAATAACATCCTAACTTCTACATTTGCCGATGATACAGCCTGTATGAGTATACACAAAAACCCTGAAGAGGCATCCCGCAATCTCCAAGAACACATTACCCAGCTTGAAATATGGTTGAACTTATGGAGAATTAAAGTAAATTAACAAAAGTGTGTCCACATAACGTTTACCCTAAGAAAAGATACTTGCTCTCCCATTCGAATCAACAATCAAAGTATTCCTCAACATTCTCAAGTGAAATACCTTGGCATACACCTTGATCGAAGGCTTACATGGAAATATCACATTGACTCTAAGTTAACTCAAATGAAACTTAAATTAACTCAAATATATTGGTTAATTGGCAGAAATTCAACACTCAGCCTAGACTGCAAACTTTTGATATACAAATCGCTTTTGAAGCCAATATGGTGCTATGGAATTCAGCTATGGGGCACTGCTTCAGCTTCAAGTGTTGAGAGAATCCAACGAAGGCAAAACAAAATTTTACGTTTGATAACATCGGCTCCATGGTACTTTAAAAATTCAAATATACATCGCGATTTAAATATGCCACTAGTGACTGAAGAAATTGCAAAATACGTAGGCAAATATTTAACAAAACTCGAGACACATCCTAATCCGCTCGCTCGTAATATCTTGAACTTCACTGGACATATCCGCTTAAAAAAGAGGGACACAAGGGCTCTTATTCTCAACACTCCAGATGGGACTTCTTGAAAATACGTTTATTTATTTTTTTTTTCCTTTTTGATTATCACTACTTATGTATTATTTATAACTATCACTAAGTTTATGTCCGACACTGGTCGGGCCTAATAATTATATTTAGATTTAAGATTTGATTACTTATTGTTAGTTCATTTTTGAAGATACAATAAATAAATATATGAAAAAAAAAAAAAAAAAAAAAAAAAAAAAGAACAATTTGCTACATCGGACTATCCTACAGACACTAGTAAATAAAAAAGTAATTGGTATGATGAAGGATGAGAATTGCGGTAAGATAATGACAGAGTTTGTTGGGCTGCGATCAAAAATGTACTCATTTAGTGTACAGAACCAAAATGACACTAAAAAATCGAAGGGGGTAAAGAGAGCCATATTAGATAAATATAGTTTAGCTACTTATAAAAATTGTTTATTCAATAAGACTAATGTATATGATAATATGTTAACATTTAAATCTAAGCTGCATCAAATATATACTAGTGAATTAAGTAAGGTAGTCTTAAGTTATGGAGACGATAAGAGAAAAATTAGATCAAATAACATTAACACATATGCATGGTATCATTTTAGTATTAAGGAAACTAACCCTGAATACGAACTTGACATGTTGCTAGATGAGATTGCTAGAATGCAAGAAAATGGTTAAAATTAATTAAAAATTAATGTATACAATTTTAGTTATTAAGAAAAACTATTGTACATATGTAAATGAATTTTTAAGAAAAAATTAAAAAAAAAATATTGAAAAAAGAATGAAAATGTGAATGGTCTTTATTTCTTTATTGGCTTTACTTCGTTGGATAAAAAAAAATTTTTTTTTGCTTATTTGCAAATTCTTGTTTTCATATCGCTTAAACATGCACAGTCTTGTTTTCTTTGAGAGGTTCTGCACAAGAAAAATTGAATTTCACAATATTATGAAATTCCATTAAATTTCATTAGATATTTTCGTAAAGACCAAAAATTTAGATAATCGGATAAGTCCTTATATTTTTCACTACATACAAGTTTCTGTTATTTTCTATTCGAACAGATGATTCCTAATTTTCCTTTAGAAAAAATAATACAAAACAAGGCATATTTTAATAATACAATTTTATTTTATTTTATTCCTGTTAATAATACCATTTAATTTAATTTCTTAAATATTTTATTTATAATGATGGAAACATTTCATAGTATCCAATTATTAGATGATCTAATATACTTTTCCGTAAAAAATATATTGTACATCTACAAGTATCAGGTCCTTCCTCACACTTCGGATCGTACCATGGGCAGTTTCCAAAATGCCCTTCTGTGTTGTCTTCATCTTCTATTACGCCATATTCTTCGTTCTCATCCAGCATATTTTGGAAAAATTTTATCATCTCCCAATGTTCGAAAAGCCTGAAGCTTTCAAAATCTCTTATAAATTGGTTTAGAGTACGTCTAATTTGGCTCATTTTATTTGCTGATAAATGAATGATGATGAATGTTGGAAGGTTTTTTAACACTAAGTTGTTCTTTAAATTTTTCAAATATCTATACTATCATCTCTATTCCATATTTCTTTTTAGCACTCTATCTCTCTCTAACCCTTTTCTCTCTATAACTATCTCTTTCTCTCTATCACTATCCCCCACTTATTCACTATTTCACCATAATTATTTTCGATTAGCCTTCTTGAAGTCATCATCGCTACTTTTAAGATCATTTCCAGTTAAACATTCAAAGTGAGAAGAACTAAATAAAAAAATGGAATCCACAACAACTCTCTAAACAACAAAACCTTTATCCACGTAAAGGAGCTTGACACGTTCATGAAATATACTATTCGAAATGTGAAACGTGTAACAACAAAATATGGAGCAACACTAAAAGTTGTAATGGATAAACATATAATGTTCCTGCCTAAACGATATAATACTTTAACAGATGACGATATTAAAGATCTCTCGAGCGGATCATATTGCCTAAGTAGAGAAGGTGAAGAAAACCTAATCGTTGAGAATGAGCTGATTGAATTTCTAATTCAAAATTCCCAATATCCTGTCTGGCAATATATTATATAAATTACGTTTTTTAAATTATGAATAAAAAGACATTAAAGAGTTTTGTAAAATATAAATGTTTGTGTTTTTATTTAATATTTTCAGTTATTTCATAAAGAAATTTAAGACATAAATGTCCACAGGTAAATGTATTAAAATTCTGATGTTGATTATAGTTGTATTTTATATTTGTACCAAGATATTTGACTACTTCTGAAGGAGGTTGTAAGTTTCCAAAGCTGTCGAAATATTCTTTTTCATTGCTGTTTTTATAATATGCTACCCAATGTGTACCAGGTCCTGTTGATACATCTAAATTGATTATTCCACATTCAATTTTCTTTGTTCGTTTTGGTAGAGTATTCAACATGAAAACTCTTCTAAGATATGGAATATTTATAGAGAAACGGTTAAGGTCCACATCAGAAAGTGGTCTGTTGGGCAGCATCTCTAAGAGTTTTTTGATTCCTCTTTATGAACTAAACCGTAACCCTTTTTATATGGTTTTAAGTAAAGTCCTTTTCCAACTGCTATAAATTCCATCGCTCTATTATGTCTAGTTGCTTCATCAAGTTGATTTTTAGCATTCTTTGTTGCATTTACAGCTTTAGCTATGGCAGCACCTCCAGTTGTTAGACTACCAATTGCCGCCAATTTACCAATTTATCCGCTTTATGTCTGGTGCTTAAAACCTTATTTTTGGAATATCGTGATTTTTACACGCAGAGTCCAATAAATTAATTTCTTTATCACCTCGATTTAAACGTTTTTGTAGTTTTGTTCCAGGTCCACAGTACTGATATCCAGGTAGATGAAGTTCAACAGGTAGAGAGTTTATTATTTTGTCTACTAGACCTCCTCCAACAACGGTGTTTTTATTAAGTTTTCTGATACCGTATAACCATATTATCTAATTTTTCCTATATAAGCGGTAATATATATGAAATGCATTTCGTTACAAAAATGCAGTTAGTAAAACAACATAAAAATATTTTAGTTCGTAATATTGATGATTCAGCGAACATCAGTTCAAAAATAAAGTATAGTCCTCTCTTACCAAATTCTATTCGTGCTCTAATAGTGGGACCATCAAATTGTGGAAAGACTAATGTTATGATTGGCTTGCTAGAAAGTCCTAATGGACTCAAGTTTGAAAACATCTATTTATACTCAAAATCTCTCTATCAACCTAAATATGAATACCTAAAGAAACTAATTTCACCAATTAAAGGTATGGGCTATTATACATTCACCGATAATGAATCAGTTATTCCACCTGACGAAGCTAAAACTAATTCAATTATTATGATATTTGATGATGTTGCATGTGAAAAGCAGAATAATATACGTACATATTTTTGTATGGGGCGACATAGGGATGGTGATTCATTCTACCTGTGTCAAACTTATACCAGAATTCCCAAGCATTTAATAAGAGATAATGCAAATGTTATTATAATGTTTACGCAAGATGAGACAAATATGAAGCATGTTTATAAGGATCATGTTGCCAGCGATATGAGCTATGAAAAGTTTCAAGAAATTTGTCGAGAATGTTGGAAGGATAAATATGGATTTTTGATGATAAGCAAAGATAACGAATTAAACGATGGTCGCTACAGAAAGCAATTTGACTATTTCGTAACTATATAAGCAACTAATCATAAAAAATAACCTTTAGTTATTAATCTAACTTTAAACTTGATACATCTATTTGCTATAACCTCATCTGATACCTGATAAGCTGATCTGAAAACCAGACCAGGTCCTGATAAGCTGATCTGAAAAGCAGACCAGGTCCTGATAAGCTGATCTGAAAACCAGACCAGGTCCTGATAAGCCGATCTGAAAACCAGACCAGGTCCTGATAAGCTGATCTGAAAACCAGACCATGTCCTGATAACCTGATCTAAAAGCTGATACCTGATCTAATAGCTGATACCTCTTATTTGCTAAACATGGATGAGAAAATTTTAAAACAGTTGGTGTTGACAAGAAATGTCTTGAAGAAATAGATACACGTGAACAACTAAGAGATACATTTAAATAGTTCTAAAAATATTAAAAGAATTCCCATAAAAGAAGAAAGTAAAATCAAGACAGAAGTTGAAAATAATACAAGTTTTAAGCCTGAAAAAAAAATCAGTCAAGATAGAGACAATTACACCAAAGAAACTAGCAGAAGGAACAATATTCGATAATACCATCTTGTTTAATGATGCTAATAATGAGAATGATGATGACGATGATGATGATGATTTTTACTCACAGACTTCCAATACAGAAGATACTTATACTGATTTATCAGTCTTGGAAGGAAGAAATGAATTAGATACAAACTATGGTCCACATAAAGATTTCAATAATGAATGGAAATTTGGTGATAGTAACCTCAAACTTAATGAAGATAAAATACAAGTTGGGGGTCAAATATGGGCTCTAACACCAGGACTATTTTCTCTAATGTTTCATAAAATACCAAAAAATTATGATAAATTTGAACTCGAAATCTATAAAAAAATTTTAATTACTACTAATGCATATAGAAGGGACTATAAACCTGATGGTAAAATTAAGGGTACTAGAGGATATAAATACAAACATATTATTAAGAAATTTATTGACAAGAAAAATCAAAAGAATTTAGCCGAATCAACAGCATCTAAGCCAAAAGGTAGTTATTTAGGTGATGGAATGATGGAATTTAACGCCCATAAGCCAAACTATATATACTGGGACGATCCAAATGAGTTAGTAGATCGTCTGCGAATACTGCTTGCATCACAACGTGCAGGTCATACTAATCACAGTAACGATATTGTATCAATTATTGAAGAACTACGTGAAGCAAATATAATACATTAACTTTAATAAAGTATATAAAGTATGTCTGTTGATAAATTTGGACACTATTTAAACGATGCTAGCAGCATAATTTCTTTGAAAAATTTACCTAAATATGTCAAATATGTTGCAAAAGCTCTGGAGGAAAACAATGTTATCAATAAATTGTTTCTGCAAACTCAAATCGAAAAATTAGAAGAGAAATTATTAACATACTTTAAGGAAGATAATACTATAATTCGAGAAGATATTCAAATGCAAATTGAGGAGCTACAACGCGAAATAAAATTAGATATAGAAGAAAATTATAAAATTCAAAAAGATATTCTACAAATTAAAACATCTTTTGAAGAACAAATTGAACAGCTTAATGAGAAATTTATAGATTGGAAAATTACATGTTTGTATCAATAGCTGAAAGTGCGTCAAATAGATCACAACACTCTCCAAAAAATCTGTAAAACAACTTAATGCCTTCAAAAAGAAATTTTGTAAACGAACTACATAAGCAAGCTCGGAAGGTTTTTATGCGTCGTAGAGTTGTAATGAAAGGAATAAATGATCTTTGGCAAGCTGATTTAGTTGAAATGGGGATTTATTCTAGAGAAAACAGAAATTATCGATTTTTGTTAACTGTAATTGACACATTTTCAAAATTTGCATGGGCAGTACCACTAAAAACTAAAACTGCACTCGAAACAACCAAGGCGATGGAAAATATTTTTGAATTAGGACGAGTACCAAAAAACTTACAAACAGATGATGGTAAAGAATTTTTCAACAAACACTTTGGAAAATTAATGGATAAATACAACATTATTCATTCACTCAGCATATAGCAGTATGAAAGCATCAATAGTAGAACTATTTAACAGAACATTGAAAGGAATGATGTGGAAAGAATTTAGCTTTAATGGTTCATATATGGATTGATATATACAAAGATTTACTTAATGCGTACAATAGAAAAGTTAATCGCACCATTAAAATGTCTCCGATTAAAGTCAACTCAACAAATGAGCAAAAGCTACTATATACAGTATACAGTCATTTGAAGATGTACAAAATGTCGAAATTTAGTGTAGGAGATCATGTACGCATAAGCAAATATAAGCATACATTTTAAAAAGGTTATACTCCAAATTGGACTGCAGAAATTTTCACAATTACAAGAGTTCAAAATACAAATCCTACAACATTCATATTAGAAGATTATCTTGGTAATCCTATTAAAGGTGGATTCTATACTGAAGAACTTTCGAAAACTAGATATCCAAATACATATCTAGTTGAAAAGGTTCTTAAAACTAAAGGAGGCATACGTTAAATGGTTGGGATTTTCTAATCAACACAATTCTTGTATAAGTAAGAACGAAATATTATAGCTGAATACCACCATCAACAACAATAGCAGTAATATTAAGAAACTAATGTTAATTTTAAAATAAGAAAATGAAATAAATATGTAAATCATGCTTATAAACCATATGTTGTACTAAACTTTATTTAATTATAATCAGACAGTTATAATCTCAATAACATTTACTCTGAGCTCTAACTCATCAGAATTATCTGCTAGTTACTTTCTTCCTATTGAATTACATGGTGCATATGAGTGTGCTCTAACTGTTTTAAAATAAGAAAATGAAATAAATATGTAAATCATGCTTATAAACCATATGTTGTACTAAACTTTATTTAATTATAATCAGACAGTTATAATCTCAATAACATTTACTCTGAGCTCTAACTCATCAGAATTATCTGCTAGTTACTTTCTTCCTATTGAATTACATGGTGCATATGAGTGTGCTCTAACTGAACATACAATTGAAATACCAATTGGATTTTAAGAATTGAATGATATTGCAGATTTTATACAAGAGCAATACAGAAGACTCTGTCCAGAAAATAAGATTTTTATTGAAGCCAATAACAATACAATGCAAGTTAAAGTTAATGGTTCCAAAGATCCTGTATATTTTAATAAAGACAACACAATTGGAAAACTTTTAGGATTCAATAGCAAAATCCTAACACTAAACAAATATTATTACTCAGATCTTCCAGTTAATATTTTTAAAGTGAATCTCTTGCGAATTGAAAGTAGTATCACTATTAACACATATATGAATAACTCCAAATCGCATACACTTCATGAATTTCCGATTAATGTACCTCCAGGCTATAAAATAGATGAGGTTCCAAGAAATCTCATCTATTTACCTGTGAACACCAGAGAGATAAGTTCACTAGCGCTGCGCGTAGTTGATCAACACGGTGATTTAATTAATTTTCGAGGAGAGGAAATTACAATACGAATACATTTGAGGTCAACTAAATAATGCTAATATACAACACAAATACATTGAAAAATAAAGCAATAACAACAACAAGAATGAAAAAGTTAAACTTACAATTTCACTCATCTCATGGAGAATACCTCATGTTCAATTTCTGACCTTAGCAAATTAAATATGATTAAAATTATTAACAATGGTGCTTCTATACCCATGGAATTTCGCAGTTGGGATTGTCATATTAATCCACAATTAAACACAGGAACTAACCATATTTGGAATGTTAAACTGGCTGCAAATAGAGAACGCCCCCGTTTTGTGTTGATTGCTTTTCAACAAAAAAATAAGTTTGTTCATTGTGATTTGACTAATTTAAAAGTACATTTAAATTCAGTCTCATATCCATACGATGATCTTAACATAAAAATCAAAAATGAACGTTATGCAATTCTATATGATATGTATCTAAGATTCCAACAAAGCTACTATATGAAAGAATCTCAACCGCTTCTAACTGCATCAGAGTTTAAGACAAAAGCTCCTATTATTGTAGTAGATGTCAGTCATCAGAATGAATCACTTAATAATGGTCCGATTGCTATAAAAATTGAATTTGAAACAGCAACTAATATTGCAGCAAAGACATCAGGTTACTGCATTCTTATTCATGATCGTATAATAGAATATATACCCACCAAAGGACTAGTTCGAAAAGTGTTATAAATTGAATAATATGGAAAATATCATAATTTTTATAGAAGTACAAGGTTTCAAAACTAATTCAAACGATATCATCGCAAAAGACGTAGCGATTGTTTTCAAGAATTATGAATATAACAATTTCATTATAAAACCACCATTTGATTTTAAATGCTTATCAATAAAAGAGCAAAGAGAAGCAAAGTGGCTAACAAAAAACTATCATCACCTATGCTGGACTGCTGGATCAGTTTCATTTCATAGCGTTTACAATTTTTTAAAAGCCAACGCAAGATGTTCTAAAATTTACGTAAAAGGTAAAGAAAAAAGACTATGGTTGGAAAAAATTTTACACCGAAAAATTTCTAACGTTGAGGATATAGGCTGCATCAACTTTAAACAAATGGAAATCAAGTATCCAGAATATTTTTATTGTAATTATCATAAATTTGGTGTACGCGCATTAAAAAATGCTATTTTACTAACAAAAGAAATGTCTTGCTTTAAATGATCTTTTTACTTTTTAAAATATTAATGTATGTATTATTATAAAATTTAAAAAAAATTTTAACAATAAATGTATACAAAATAACTTTTTTCTTACTTACAAATGTTTGCTTTTTGTTTCTCTGCTGATGAGTGTACTTAGTTGAAAATCCTCTGCTTTAAAATAATCGTTGACAAAGAAAATGATTACGTTGCAAAATATAAATGTATTCAATAAAATATTCCACGCACAGGTTCCCACGATCGCACATTTATACATTCATACATTCATTTATACATTCATACATGCATACATACATTTTTACATACATACATTCATACCTTCATACATACAAATATATTTCTTAAACAAATAAACAAAAGATATGCTTACCAGCGACAATCAAGCTGGACCACCCACACACAAGCATTAGGGGGTTCACATACATGAGAACATTTTATAAATAAATATATTATATATATATATTTTATTTCTAAATAATTTATAGCGTTAGGAAATCGCAAATACACATTCCCACGATTCATATGAGAATCGTCTAGCAGTCATCAAATCTATTTTCTCTGATATTACTGATATAGTATTACGATAACAAATTTATACATTCTGGCAACACTGGCAATTTTTGATTTGGAAAAATCATTTTCCCGTCGGCATTAAGAAATATAGTAATCATGTTTTGCCGTCGGCATTAGGAAAAATAATCATGTTTTGCCGTAGGCATTTGAAAGAAATAATCATGCATTGACGTCGGCATTAGGAAAAATGAAGTTTCACAAAGGAAAAATTATTTCTTGACTTTCCCCGTTGGTATTAGGAAAAATCATTTTCATGATTTTCCAGTTGGTATTAGGAAAAATCATTTTCATGATTTTTCCCGTCGGTATATATGTATACTTATGAAATCTTAATCTTATGAAACCCCTTAATCCACCCCACAAAAATACATAAATATAAATTCCCACAGTCATATAAAACCTGACTTATTGAACCGCCCTCGTATGTAGTAATAATAAAAAAAATCCTTATGTAAACAAAAAACTCCTTATGTAAACAAAAAACTCCTTATGTAAACAAAAAGTCGGACGCTCTTATTGAACCACCCTCGTAGGTATCAAATTTCACAAATTTCCAAGAATTTTAAAATTTGGGTAATTAAAATTTCAAAATTTCACAATTTTAATTGGGGCAGGACCGGTAGTTCCCTACTACTAATAATATTGTTAATTACGACCACAGTATTATTCTATATAATAATAATATTTTGTTTTTTAACCATACATTGGTAGATCTTTGGCTTAAAACATCTGTGCGTCAAAGCCGAAATAAATATAAAATAATATTGTTAAAATAAAATGTATATATTGCACGTGTACTTACAAAAATATGTGCGTATACACGAAATGCAGACACGCATGTATAAAGAAATATATGTATATATATTTTTATTGACTAATCCTCTTGTTTATACTTAATTTATTTATTAATTTATTTAACACTACGCGTGCAATACCGATAGCTTACAAACGAAACACTGAACTGAAGATATTTCTGAAAAGGATATTTTTCTTATAAATGAATATAGTATGGTTTTGGATAACATTATATTGTTATTTACATCATATTATTTTTACATAATAATGCAAATTATGTTGTAGTCATAAATTTTCAACAAAACTATATTTTTAAATTCTAACCATATCACACTTTTTATTTTTTATTTTTTTTATTCATGCGTATATTTATTTATTGTCTCATCAAAAAAATGAAATAACAATAAGTATTCAAATCTTAAATCTATGTAGATAAAATATTTAGGTCCAACCAGTGTCAGGCATAAACTTAGTAATAGTAATCAATAATATCGAAGTAAGCACAAAAACATTTTCAATCGGTTTCATCTGGAGTGTTGAGTATTAGAGCCATAGTGTCCCTCTTTTTTAAGCGGATGTATCCAGTAAAATTCAAGATGTTACGAGCAAGTGGATTAGGATGAGACTTGAGTTTTGTTAAGTATTTGCATGTGTTTATACTTAATTTATTTAACACTACGTATGCAATACCGATAGCTTACAAATGAAACACTGAACTGACAGAAGATATTTCAGAAAAGGATATTTTTTTTATAACTAAATATAGTATGGTTTTGGATAACATTATATTGTTATTTACATCATATTATTTTTACATAATAATGCAAATTATGTTGTAGTCATAAATTTTTAACAAAATTATATTTTTAAATTCTAACCATATCACACTTTTTATTTTTTTTTATTCATGCGTATATTTAATTATTGTCTCTTCAAAAAAATGAACTAACAATAAATATTCAAATCTTAAATCTATGTAGATAAAATATTTAGGTCCAACCAGTGTCAGGCATAAACTTAGTAATAGTAATCAATAATATCGAAGTAAGCACAAAAACATTTTCAATCGGTTTCATCTGGAGTGTTGAGTATTAGAGCCATAGTGTCCCACTTTTTTAAGCGGATGTATCCAGTAAAATTCAAGATGTTACGAGCAAGTGGATTAGGATGAGACTCGAGTTTTGTTAAGTATTTGCATGCGTATTTTTTAATTTCTTCAGTCACTAGTGTCATATTTAAATCACGATGTAAATTTGAATTTTTTATGTACCATGGAGCCGATGTTATTAGTCTTAAAATCTTGTTTTGCCTTCGTTGGATTCTCTCTATATTGGAAGCTAAAGTAGTGCCCCATAGCTGTATTCCGTCGCACCATATGGGTTTCAGAAGCGACTTGTATATTAAAAGTTTACAATCTAGACTGAGTGTTGAATTTCTACAAATCAGCCAATGTATCTGAGTTAATTTAAGTTTCATTTGTGTTAGCTTTGAGTCAATATGGTATTTCCATATAAGCCTTCGATCAAGGTGTATTTTACATGTGAATGTTGAGGAACAACTTGATTGTTGATTCGAATTGGGGAACAAGTATCTCTTTGTTCGTTAACTTTAATTCTCAATAAGTTCTACCATAGTTCCAGCTATGTAATATGTTCTTGTAGATATCGGGAAGCCTCGTGAGGGTTTTCGTGCTTACTAAGGCAGGCTGTATCATCAATTATAGATGTATGGATATTGCTGTTCAAATGCATATCACAAGTATAAATCAAATACAAAACTGGCCCAATATGATCCCCTGTGGCACACCGGATGATATAGATTCGGGCACACTCATGAAGTCTCCTTCAACAACCGTGAAATTCCAGGTAGTAATATAACTTTCCAAAAACTTCAGAAAATTTATTGGTAGATATGATTTCAATTTTAAAATAAGGCCTTCATGCCATACTTTATCAAATGCCTGAGACACATTAATGAAGATGGCAGAACAATATTTCTTTTAGTTAATTTAATTATTATTATTAGAACTGCATTTGTTTCTATATTTAATATATAATTGAACAGTCTAATGTTCGTATCGCTTTTTAAGCCAAATTACATGTGATAATTATTAATGAACAAATAACATCAAAGTTAGTTGTAAATATTCTGACAACACATAGTTGAACGGAACAGCCAGTCGTTTTCGAAGGCCACTAAACCTTCATCATCAACGTTCTTCTGTGTTTGGTCCACTGCGTGTGATGTCAGTTGATGTAGATTCCTACCTTATATACGAAACTTTCTTGCAAATGGAATATGTGAATTGGTTTGATTCATCGTATTTCAATTTGCTGAAATGTGTTTTGTAATGAAGGCCCAAATTTACCATCTCTAAATTTACAACAGTCTTACTATTGTCGTTTTTTCATTACTAATTATGCACATGTTAGTTAATTTGCTTATTTTTGTTCTACTTAAGACAAACTTTTTTGATTTGTTACTATTAAGTATATTTTTTTATTTAATTTTTGCCACAAGCCCATGACTATTAATATTTTTCTACTTCCATAAGAAGAGCAATATCAATAGAGTAGAAAACATGTATACACATATATATAAATATGTATGAAGAAGTGTTGATGTAATTCACACAAGCAATGATATTCTTCAAAGCAAAAATAGATACGATCACATACATTAATCCAACAACATAAACATGCATACATACATTACCAAATGCATTCCCTATCCCCTTCCATTCCAAACATCTATCAGGGTTGCCACTACCTACAGCTTTTATATTATTTCCCCAGAGACCCCAACAGTAAATGTAAAATACAATAATAATCATACATACGCAAAGCAATGAAAACTCAGAGGAGCAAACCAAAGTCAATCAAATAACGATCACTACATACACACAAACACACAGATCCCTTGTTACTACCCTGCAGTCAGACTGGGGCCAAGTGCTTTTGTGTCAACACTAAAATTCTAGTGACAATTGTAGTATAAAAAGTTTTCTTCTATCCGTCAGTATAAAAGAAAGAGAGGAAACAGGTATAAAGTCTTTGTGGTGGAATTGTCAACAACTTGTCAATATGCATTCATTTGTATGTACCTAAATTATAGAAATGTACCGTTACTAACTGTCTGGGTGGCATGTCTCCATTTTCCCATAAGAACTAAGTAGTCACTATGTCTAGTTTATGTCTATAGCACGAAGCATTAAATGAGGAATAATTAAGGAGTAGTACTGGTTACAAAGTCAAAAGGGAGTCAGTACATTTTCAACTTCAACATTTCCTACAGGTTACAATGTTTGTCTCTAACTACAACAAAAGTAGTGGATAGTAGATAGGTAATGGGGGAGGGAAATAACTGTCTCTTTCTAACACTATATCTATCTCTGTCAGTTGTGTGAGGTCATGGTTTGTGACGTCAGAAATGATTATGTATGTGTGTAATTGAGAGAGAGGGGGCGTTGACTTTTATATTTTGTTGTATTTGAGAGCTGGAGGAGTTGGCTTGTAATTTCTGATATCCCATCGTTATGGATTTAAAGGTTCGATATTTGGTATTAATAAATATTATGATCATAGAAATTTGGTTCTCCAGTTTAATATGTGTCGCATCATAAGGGATTTTGAGGTTCGTCATTGCCTGCCTATCATCAATAAATAATATTGTAATCATAGAAATTTGTTTTCTGCAATGACTTAATAAGAATTTATGTAGTGTGTATGTGTGTAGTTTTTTTATTGTTGAATAAATGTATGTGTGCTCGTATCAGAGGAGTTGGTTCTTCAGTTGGGATACATGCTCGCTCTCCTACTACAAAAAATAATGTAGTGGGTGTGTACATTTTTAGTGTTGCATCTATGTGTACATATATACATAATTATGCAAATTTGCTGATATTGCTTTTTTGTCATTTTAAAATATTCAAGGGAACTTTTTAGCCGTTATGTAGCTTTATTTTTTATTTTTATCGTTCCTGGTATGTTTTTTGAATACTTTTTTTAAGTTGCTTTTTTTCTAATACGCATGAACATGCATGTGTATATTTCGCTCTGCAAATTAAAGCTGGCTGGATCTTGTTAGAATTTGATGTTTTGCAAATTCAGCGATTTGTTTATATGTACATATGTACATACATACATATTTATAAGGAATAAAGCATAAAGCATAAAGTAAGAAATCTGTTTGACTTTTTCAATAGTTTTGGCTTGAAGAAATGTCGTCATAGCTTTTGCGGTTGTTTGGCACTTTTGTTGTGAAGGTTATGGTTTTCAGTTGCTGTGCAAAGTGAAGCTACATATGTACATATATACATACATACATATGTATATATCTGCTAATTCTTATTTGTTTCGTTCATAGGTTTCGCGATTGTTTGACTCTTTTTGTTGGGGAAGGTTAGGGTTTTCAGTTTGCTGTGCAAATTGAAACAATATCCATGTTAGCAGGGAGGGAGGTCTGTAGAGCATTGCTTCCTATCGCTTTCTAATAAATTTAACTTTTATATAGATTTATACAAATTTCATTTCTTCTTCTTCTTATAATTTTTATCCCATTACTTCACAGTGAACAGTTCTGATCGCACTTAATGAAAAGTAATATTTCAACTTTTATTAGTTTGCTGTAGTACTCCTCTTACGTACAATCCGTTTAAAGCTGTGTCCATTAATCAGTTAATACATTTATTTATTAAAAATTTCTAAAACTTTTATAGTGAATTAAAATAAAAAAGTAGTGTAAAAGTTATATATTATTGAAATTGTGTTTAAAACTAATAGCAACAATATTTGAAGAGAAATGAATTCCACAATTTGTTCAGTTTACTCGATGACTGTTAGCAGTTCCAAAATGTTGGATGTGCATATGAAGCTACATTGCAGTGTTTGCAAAAAGTTATTCATGTCGCATGGTAAGCTGAAGGATCATATAAAAACACATTCTTCCGCCAGCCTAGAGAACACAGTTGCTGCTTGTAACTCTAGGAATATTTTATTCAGACATTGCAAAGCTTGCAATGATGCAATAGCTTTATCATCATGGACGGCTCATATTAGAACCAAAAAGCATAAAAGAAATTCTGAGCAAGTAAAAATTAGCAATGATCTGACAAAGATAAGCAGCGACTTCAATGGGAGGATTGAAATATATTCCTTCATTAATAAAAATGAGGAGATATTGTTTCCAGAGGAATTTTTTTCAAATGCAAGAAATAGTGTCACTAGTCAATTAAATGAATGTAGCAGGAAGCATGTTACATTTAAATTTAATTTTGAACTAATATGTAAATATATGAAACTGATGAACGATGATATGATTGTTTCTCCACTGGTGCACATATCAAAAATGACCTTGGTCACCATTTCGGATGATGTAGACGAATTATACAACAAGCATGTGAATGAAATAGCTATAAAAATGGATGAATTTCAAGAGAGGGACAGTGTATGGACGTTAATCTGTATAAAATTGATTGAAATTAACATTAACAAGTCATCAATTATAAGAGGTTCATATTTCATCCCCTTGCCAAAACCTATAGCTAATAAAGGTGCATGCATCAATATCGAGAATGATGATATTTATTGTTTCAAATGGTGCTTAGTTGCTGCTTTATATCAAGATGATATGCTAAGTGCTACAGAAAGAAAACTCCAATACTCGTATAACATAGAAAATATAAGAAGTGAGAGGATTGTTTTAGGGGGCAAGGAAATCAACTTTGAAGGATTAGATTTTCCACTTCCTTTAAAACAACTAAAAAAGTTTGAAGAGCAGAATGATATTAGCGTAAACGTTTTTGGACATAATGAATCATCACTAATAGGACCATATTATGTCACCAGTGGAGAAAAAGAAAATCATATTAACTTACTTTTGCTCAGTTCAAATGAAAATTACCACTATGTGTACATCAAAGATATTTCAAAGTAAGTCTTTTCTAATAATCACAAATATTTTTATTTCCATAGTATATAAATTTTTCTTTGATAGCATCTATATATTTCAATTTTAGACTTTTACGATCCAGCATTACATCACACGCATGTAAAATATTTATTTGTAACACCTGCTTATATCATACTCACGATGAATATACATATAAACATCACAAGAACGTTTGTTTGAAGAAAGTCGTTAAAATGCCTAGGCCCGAAGATGTCTTCAAGAACTTCAAAAATTTTCAGAAACAGATGGATGTGCCATTTGTAGTTTATGCTGACTTCGAGTCAATTTTAGAAAGAGTTGACGAAAAAGTAAGTAGTAATACTACAAATGTTCACAAGCATATTCCTTGTGCTTTCAGTTACTATGTTAAGTGTAGCTTTAAGAAAGAATATAATATGTATAGGTATTACTTTGGGGAAGATGCAGCAATTGTGTTTGTTAAAAAAATAGTAGAAGATGCATCAAACATATTTGAGGAGCATTTATCAAAAACTATATGCATTAATATGACTAGCAAAGATATACAAGACCACAATAACGCACAAGTGTGTCATATTTGTAAAAAAGCATTGATTAATGATAAAGTTATAGATCACTGTCATCTTATGGGTAGTTATCGTGGTGCAGCGCATAATATATGCAATTTAAATTATAGAGTACCTAACATTATCACTGTTCTTTTCCACAATCTTTCTGCGTATGATTTACATCTCTTTTTTAATCATCTTTCCTCAATAAAAAATGCTACTATAAACAAAGAGCGTTATATTTCCCTCTCCGTTTATATTTCCTTAAAAAAGAATCGTGGATTCGAAATACGCTTTATAGACTCTTTCAGGTTTATGGCCTCAAGTTTAGATTCTTTGGCAAAAAATCTTGACGTTTCTGATTTTCATACAGTTCGTGAAATATTTCGAAATGATAACCAATTTCAATTATTAAGAAGAAAAGGAGTGTATCCATACTCTTATATGGACTCTATATTGAAGTTTGATGAAATTGAACTTCCAAGTAGAGACAACTTTTTTAATAGTTTAAGCAATGACGAATGTTCTGTTGATGACTAGGAACATGCACAAAAAGTGTGGAGTGAGTTTGATTGTAGAACCCTTCTCGATTATACTGAGCTTTACCTCAAAACTGATGTCTTACTTCTTACAGATATTTTTGAAAATTTTCGAAAAATATGTAAGAGTATTTATAATTTAGATCCAGCTCATTATTATACTGCACCAGGACTATCATGGGATGCCATGTTGAGAACTACAGAAGTAACCTTAGAGCTAATTACAGACAGCGAAATGCATTCATTTGTTCAAAATGGAATAAGGGGTGGGCTAGTGCAGTGCTCAAGAAGATATTCCAAATCTAATAACAAATACATGAATGACTTTGATAATAGTAAGCCTTCAGAATATTTGATGTACTTAGATGCAAATAATTTATATGGTTGGGCAATGTCTCAACCTTTACCTTATGGAGGATTCGAATGGTTAAGTTCTGAAGAAATTGCAGTCTTTAATAACAATGAAGTTACTAATACACCAGAAGTTGGTTACGTTTTAGAAGTAGATATTGAGTATCCAGACTCACTTCATGACGAACATAATGACCTCCCTTTTTGTCCCCAAAACAAAAGAACATCACAGTATAATAGTAAGAAGTTAATGGCAGACATTACATTCAAAAGGAATTATGTTATTCACCATAAAATCTTACTTCAATGTATTTCAAACGGGCTTGTATTGCATAAAAGACATAGAATATTAAGATTTAAGCAGTCCTCTTGGCTTAAAAAATACATTCACCTAAATACTTTATATCGTGCGAATGCCAAAAATGCATTTGAGAAGGACTTTTTTAAGCTTCTTAATAATGCGGTTTATGGGAAGACTATGGAAAATGTAGATAAAAGAAAAGTTATCCATATAGCGACAGAGTGGGAAACTACAAACAGAAATCATTTCGGATTGGGGGCATTGATTTCTAAACCGAATTTTTTAAGTTTAAAAAAATTTGGTGATAATATGTATGCAGTTCAGTTAAAAGAACTGGAACCATATTACGATAAACCCACATACATAGGTCTAGCAGTTTTAGAATTATCTAAGTGGAAGATGTACGACTTCCACTATGGCTACATGAAACAAAAGTTTAAAGATACAATTTCTCTTAACAATATGGATACAGATTCTTTCATCTACACGATTCAAACTGATGATTTTTATGATGATATTCGTAATGATATTGATTCCAATTTCGATACATAAGATTATTCTGAAGAGAATCAGTTCAATTTACCTCTAGCAAATAAAAAAGTTTTGGGAATGATGAAGGATGAGAACAAGGGTGATATAATGACAGAGTTTGTAGGTTTAAGATCTAAAATGTACTCATTTTCAACTCATAGCTCTGAGGAAGTCAAAAAATCAAAATTAGTTAAAAAATCTGCTGTCAAGAAGTTAACTCTAAGCGATTACAAAAATTGTTTATTTGATCAGAAAGTGATATCAGATGAAATGTATTTGATTAGATCAAAAACTCACAAACTGTACACACAAAAGCTATTTAAAGTAGTCCTTAACTACAATGATGATAAAAGAAATATTTTGGAAGATCATGTAAAAACACGAGCTTGGGGTCATTATAGAGATCGAGTTAGTGACTATATGGTAGTTGACTAATCTATTGAAAGTTATATATATGAGATGTCAGTGATGTATATTACAAAAATTAATTAAATATGTATGTTTAATTGTGAATGTATATTTAATCCAAATGTTTTTTAAATGTTTATGTATTACATTACTACATTCATTTATTTACTTTTAAGAAAAAATCACATATCCACTTTTAATTATTTATTAAAATATTATTTTCATGTATACATAACTATATAAATTTTTAACATAAATATAATTATTTAGATTTTATCGTTACACTTTAATTAAATTTAAAATTTTAACATATTAATGTATATATATATATATATATATATATATTAAAATGTATGTTTAAAATAAAACAAATAATATACTAAAAAAATAACTCATATCAATTTGGTTTCATTCTGATGTTTCTTTTTCAAGCAAGATTGCATTTCGTAAAGTACAAATACCATTGGAGTGATAGCTGCAATAAAATAGTCCTGGATACTTCATCCCTATTTGACTAAAGTTGATACAACCAATATCTTCAATATTAAAAACACTTTTTTGCACCATTTTTTTTAACCATTGCCTCTTTTTCTCACCTTTAACGTAGATATATGAATCACCTACATTAGCTTTTAGAAATTCGCAAATGCTTTTAAAAGAAACAGTCCCATCGTACCAGCTTAGATGATGATAATGTTTTGTTAACCAGTTTGCTTCTCTTTGTTTTTTTTGTTGATAAACATTTAAAATCAAAAGGAGGTTTTATGATAAAATTAATGTGTTGGTTTTTGTTGAAAACAATTGCTATTTCTTTTGCGATAAAATCATTTGCATTACTTTTGAAACCTTGTAAGTCTATTTTTTTTTTTTTTTTTTTTTTTTTTTTTTATGCATACATATATTTATTTATTGTATCTTCAAAAATGAACTAACAATAAGTATTCAAATCTTAAATCTAAATATAATTATTAGGCCCGACCAGTGTCGGACATAAACTTAGTGATAGTAATTCATAATACATAAGAGTTGTGCAAAGCAAAAAATAAAAATAAAAAAATAATTTCAAACAGTTTCATCTGGTGTGGTAAGTATTAGAGCCCTTGTGTCCCTCTTTTTTAAGCGGATGTGTCCGGTAAAGTTCAAGATATTTCGAGCAAGCGGATTAGGGTGTGACTCGAGTTTAGTTAAATATTTGCCTGAGTATTTTGCAATTTCTTCAATCACTTGTGGCATATTTAGATCACGATATAAATTTGAGTTTCTTATGTACCATGGAGCCGATGTTATTAACCGTAAAATTTTGTTTTGTCTTCGTTGGATTTTCTCTACATTTGAAGCTGAAGCAGTGCCCCATAGCTGAATTCCGTAGCACCATATAGGTTTCAAAAGCGACTTGTATATCAAAAGTTTGCAATCTAGACTCAGGGTTGAATTTCTACCAATCAGCCAATGTAACTGAGTTAATTTTAGTTTCATTTGTGTTAGCTTAGAGTCAATATGGTGTTTCCATGTTATCCGTCGGTCAAGGTGTACACCAAGGTATTTTACATGTGAATGTTGAGGGACAACTTGATTATTGATTCGAATGGGTGAACAGGTATCTTTTCGCAGAGTGAATGTTACCTGAACACACTTTTGTTCGTTTACCTTAATTCTCCATAAGTTTAACCATAATTCCAGCTGTGTAATATGTTCTTGTAGATATCGGGAAGCCTCGTGAGGGTTTTCGTGCATACTAAGGCAGGCTGTATCATCAGCAAATGTAGATGTATGGATATTGCTGCTCAAAGGCATATCACAAGTATAAATCAAATACAAGACTGGGCCCAGTATGCTCCCCTGTGGCACACCGGATGAGATTGATTCGGACGCACTCATGAAGTCTCCTTCCACAACAGTGAACTTTCGAGCAAGAATATAACTTTGCAGAAGATTAACAATGTTTATTGGTAGATATGTCTTCAATTTTAAAATTAGGCCTCTATGCCACACTTTATCAAATGCTTGAGAAACATCAATAAAGAGGGCAGAACAATACTTCTTTTCTTCGAGTGTTCTTCTTATAAATTGAACCAATCTATGCGTTTGTTCAATGGTGCTATGCTCACTTCTAAAACCAAATTGATGATCCGGTATGCACGCATTATCAGTTAGAATTGGGGACAATTTGATCATGAGTAACTTTTCGAAGAGCTTTGACATTGTTGGCAGTAAACTTATTGGCCTGTATGACTCAGCCTTAGTAAGATCTTTGCCCGGCTTTGGAATCATTTTGACCTTGGCAAGCTTCCAGCTGTGTGGATAATACTCCAGTCTTAAAATGGCATTAAAAATGAATAGCAGAATTCTAATTGCAATACGAGGCAACATCATCAGCATCTTATTACTAATTTCATCAATACCCGGAGCTTTTTTTGGGTTGAGTTCAGCAATTAGTTTTTGTACATCACGCATCTTAAACTTTAAGGGACGAGGGGGTAGAGCAACTACACATGGCAAATCAGCAACACCCATACATGTGTTTGGGGTAAATACGGTTTTTAAATGCTCAGCAAATATGTTACCTTTTTCAGTATCGTTTCTTGCCCAACCTCCGGTAGAAGTGCGCAGGGGTGGTTTAAACTCAACTGGTGTTTTAAGCTTCCTCGCAGCGCGCCACAAAGAATAATTAGATGCTGGTGTAACATCAAGACCTTCCAGATAATTTTTAAGAGATGCAGTTTTTTCAGATGCAAGCAACTCTTGGAGTCGTTTAGTGCACTCTTTAAACCTGATTTTATGTTGGGGTGATCTGTGTTGCTGCCATTCCCTTCTAGCTCTTCTTTTTTCACTTACGAGACGTTCAATATCCGTAGAATAAATTCTATTAAACCCAGTCTGCGGGTGGGAGGTAGTAGCATGTTCAGCAGCCTGCTTAATATTTTCGTTAAGATTCGCAATGTTAGATTCAATATCATCGGATGTTCTTAGCATTATGTTTTCCGTGCAATGACTACTAAGATATTTTTTGAATCTCAGCCAATTAACACGATTGACCATCTTCACATATGGATGAGATAAATCACTTCTTAGTGGATTACAGATTGTAACGATAGTGGGAGAGTGATCGGAGGAGAGATCTAGAGAAGCTTCAACACGAACTAAATCTCTAGAAATATTTTTCATGACGCCAAAATCTATAACATCCGGAATTTTTTGTATGTCAGTAGGCCAGTAAGTGGGCTGCCCACTCGAAATGACGTCCAAACCCATTTTTGAAATTGTGGTGAACAACGCTCTACCTCTAGGTGTAATAAGACGCGAACCCCAGAACGTATGCTTTGCATTGTAGTCGCCAGCTGCTACAAAACAAGGTCCAAGAGATTTGAAGAAATCCTCGTATTGATCCTCAGTGATTGAAAATCTGGGAGGGGAGTAAATTGATGATATAACGAAATTTGTACAAAAATTTTCGACGCAAATATTTGTTGCTTGTAGATTTTCTTCACAAACGTTATCAAGAATATAGTGCTTGAGTCTTGACTTTATTAGAATTGCCGATCCACCGCATGCTCTTCCTCTAGGGTCTTTTGTATCATATAAGTTGTAGCCATTGATTTTGAAAAGGCTTCTCGAAGTCAAATGAGTCTCAGAGACCAACATTATATCAATATCTTTTTCCGTAAGGAAGTGCTCGAGCTCTTGTAAGTCTATGAAAACTATATTATTTTGCATCTTTTTTAATTTATAAGATTTTGCGAACTTGACCTCTTATAGGTATGTACTCAATTAGACGATCATGAATAAGAATGCAGTAAGCTGATGTTTTGGCTGGAATATTTGTTGCTGTTTCAAATTCAATTTTTATGTCAATTGGTCCGTTGTTAAGTGTTTCGTTTTGATAACTAACATCTACTACAACAATGGGCGCATTATTCTTAAACTCTTGAGAAGATAGAATAGGCTGTGACTCCTTCCTATAATAGTTTTGCTGAAATCTTACATACATATTGTTGGGGAGGCAATCAGCCGAGCCAGCAATTTCCACGGGATTTTGAATAAAATACACCAGATGAATAAAAGGCTTGATTTGTTCATGCAAATGTATTTATATTAAAATTCCTTTATAAATAGAAATACAAATATATATATTTATAATCGGATAAAAAAAACAAGAAATTCAATATAAAAATGATGACGTACTATTTGGTATGGAAATAACTGGAAAAATTTAGGACTTGCATTAATCGATTTAGAACTTATATTACGATGTCACGCCACCTCTAATCCAACTGGTATAGTGATTATTTTTATATAAAATGGCGAAACTTTTTGAGTTACATATGGACAATTAATTCTTTCGTTAAATTATAATAGCTGTAATAAACATAGTATTTTTCGGAGTTCAAAAGTATGGTGTTGCTAGATCGAAAGGAACTTAAATTATTTTGATTTTGGGAGTAGCGCTTACACATATCATACAGAATTGCGTAGCGTTCGTTTTTAAATTTTATGTTAAGATCATCATATGGATATGACACTGAATTCAAATGCACTTTTAGATTAGTGAGATCACAATGAACAAACTTATTTTCTTGTTGAAATGCAATCAATACAAAACGGGGTCGCTCTCTACTTGCAGCCATCTTAACATTCCAGATGTGGCTAGTTCCAGTGTTTAATTGTGGATTGACGTGACAATCCCAACTGCGGAATGCTATTGGTATAGAAGCAGCATTGTTTATAATTTTAATCATATTCAATTTACTATGATCAGATAAATGCACATGGGGAATTCTCCATGAGATTAACGAAATTGTAAGTTTTGGTTTGTTAGTAGAAGTGCTCGATTGTACAAGATCTTCATCATTCTTGTTACGCAAGAGTATTAATTCATGTTTACCATTTAGTATTATTTTATTATAGTCTTCGGCAAATCCTAAGAGCATTTTAAGTGGAACATAGAAATTAAAATATCCATTTTCAATATTCAAATTATCAATTTTGTTCCATCCAGCATTTCTCATGACAGTGCTTTCCGTTGGTGATAAAGAAATCAGATTTTTATCGTGCTTGTCTGTCCTAAATACCTTGTATGATCAATTTCAATACCATTAAGTTCATAACAAAGTTGTTTTTTAATTTAAAGCTTAAATTAGAGCATTTTGAGCTTTTATCATCTTCAACAAATCCTTCCACATATATATAACTTTCAATGGGCAATACGTACAAATCTTGATTTTGTATTGAAATACGAATTTCATCATTATTGTTGTATGATTGTAGATATGGTACATATGTGTGATAATCTTTTTTTATTATACTCTCATCAGATAATGGTTTATCTAGTACATCCATTATTGAATTCATTTTATCGTTTTCAATTTTAAATTTAAGGACTTGAGAAAGTTTTGGTTTGATTTGGTTAGATTTTTTCGTTTGACTGATCTCTTCAACTGTCCCTTAGGTTCTGATATTTTTTTAGAATTATATACGGCTTTATTCTTTGATATGTTAGTGTTTTATATATGATCATTATTTAGTTGGTCTCAAATGTATGCGAATGTTTATTTCCTCTCCTCGGAAATTTATTAGGTCACCGTGCTGATCAACCACGCGTAAAGCAAGTGAACTAATCTCTTGGGAGTTGACTGGTAAATAAATTAGATTTCTAGGGATTTCATCTATTTTATAGCCTGGAGGAACATTAATCGGAAATTCATGTAGTGTATGTGCCTTCGAATTATTCATGTATGCATTAACAGCAATACTGCTTTCAACTCGCAAAAGATTTACCTTAAATATATTGACTGGAAGATCTGAATAATGATCATGGTTTGGAGTCAGGATTTTAGTATTGAATCCCAAAAGTTTTCCAATTGTATTTTCTTTACTAAACTCTATTAGATCTTTAGAGCTGTTAATTTTAACTTGCATTGTATTTTTATTAGCTTCTATTCGAATTTTATTTGTTGGACTGCCGTCTTTATATTGTTTATCTAAGCAATCAACTATATCATTTAATTCATAAGATCCAATTGGTATTTTAATTACATGTTCTCCTATGTGAAACATATTGTTATAGACATCTACATTCGGTATGCTATTATATGAATGAAAAGCAGGTAGAGCGCACTCATAAGATCCATTTAACTCGATAGGAGGGAAGTAACTTGCAGATAACTCTGATGAGTTAGAGCTTAAAGTAAGTGATATTGACATTTATGACAATTTGATTGCAAATAAATAAAACTTACTAAAGTATTGTTTATAAAAAAGATTTATTTCTCATTATAAATATATATTATTATGTGTTAAATATAAGTAATGTTGTTGTTGTTGTTGTTTTACTACAACTACGATATATCATCTTTACTTATCCAAGAATTGTGTTGACTAGAAAACCCCAACCATTTAACATATGCCTGTTCTCCTTTAGTTTTAAGAACCTTTTCAACTAGATATGTATTTGGATATCTAGTTTTTGAAAGTTCTTCTTCATAGAATCCACCTTTAATAGGGTTTCGCAGATAATCTTCTAATATTTATGTCGTAGGATATATATTTTGAACTCTTTTAATTGTGAAAATTTCTGTTGTCCAATTTGGTGTATAGCGCTTTTCAAAAGTATGCTTATATTTGCTTATGCGTACATGATCGCCAACATTAAATTTTGACATTTTATACATCTTCAAATGACTGTATACTGTATTTAGTAGCTTTTGCTCATTTGTTGAGTTGACTTTAATCGGAGACATTTTAATGGTGCGATGAACTTTTCTATTGTATGCATTAAGTAAATCTTTGTATATATCAATCCACTTATATGAACCATTAAAGCTAAATTCTTTCCACATCATCCCTTTTAATGTTCTATTAAATCGTTCTACTATTGATGCTTTCATACTGCTATATGTTGAGTAGTGATTAATGCTGTATTTATGCATTAATTTTCCGAAGTGAGCATTGAAAAATTCTTTACCATCATCTGTTTGCAAGTTTTTTGGAACACGTCCTAATTGAAAAATATTTTCCATTGCCTTGCTTGTTTCGAGTGCAGTTTTTGTTTTCAGCGGTACTGCCCATGCAAATTTAGAGAATGTGTCAATTACAGTCAACAAAAATCGATAATTTCTATTTTTCGATGAATAACTACCTATATAAATTTTCTCATTCAGCTGTTCAATATGTTCTTCGAAAGATGATTTAATTTTTAGAAATCCTTTTTCAATTTTATAATTGTCTTCTATCTGTAATTTTATTTCGCTTTGTAATTCCTCAATTTGCATTTGAATATCTTCTCGAATTATAGTATTGACTTCCTTAATGCAATTTAATAATTTGGCTTCTAGTTTTTCGATTTGAGTTTGCAGAAACAATTTATTGATAACATCGTTTTCCTCCAGAGCTTTTGCAACATTTTTGATTCTTTTGTTTTGGACATCAATGTTGTTGTTCGTATCCATAAAAAACCCCAGCAGTTTAGGTGCATTTTTAATAGAAATTATATCTCTAGTATCGTTTAGATAATGTCCAAACTTGTCAACAGACATACTTCATAAATATGTACTTTAAAGTTAATGTATTATATTCGCTTCACGTAATTCTTCGATAATTTATACAATCTCGTTATTGTGATTAGTATGACCTGCAGCTTGTGATGCAAGCAGTAGTCGGAGACGATCTACTAACTCATTGGGATCATCCCAATATATATAGTTTTGTTTTTGGGGGTTAAAGCGCATTATTCCATCACCTTTATAATTAGGAATTGCTGCATTTGCTACTGCGTTAGATATATTCTTCTGACTATTTTCTTTAAATATTTTTTGAATTATATGCTTATATTTATATCCTCTCATCCCCTTGATCTGACCATCAGGTTTATAGTCTCTCCTGCATGCATTAGTTGTAATTAAAATTTTTTTGTAGATTTCAAGTTCAAATTTGTCATAGTTTTTTGGTGTTTTATGGAACATTAAAGAAAACAAACCAGACGTTAGAGCCCATCTTTGACCGCCAACTTGAATTTTATCTTCATTTAGCTCAATATTACTATTACCAAATTTCCATTTGTTATTGCAATCTCTATGTGGACCATAGCAAGTATCTAATTCATTTCTCGCATCCAAGAGTGACAAGTCTGTACAACTCTCTTCAGTATTGGAAGTCTGTGAGTAAAACTCATCTTCATCCTTATCACTCACGTCATTAGCATCATTAAATAATATGGTGTTATCAAATAGTGTTCCTTCTACAAGTTTCTTTGGTGTACTTGTCTCTACCTTGACTAATGCTTTCAAGGGCTTTAAACTTTTGTTATTCTCAATTTTCGTTTGGAATTTACTTTCTTCTTTCTTGGGGATTCTTCCAATATTTTTAGAACTATTTATAAATTCTGTGAGAGGGTCTGTTATAGGTTTAAATGTATCTCTAAGTTGTTCAAGTGTGTCTATTTCACCAGTTTTTATACTACGGAGCTTTTTCTTCAAGACATTTCTTCTTGTAATCAGCTCTTTTAAAACTTTCTCATCCATGTTTAGTAGCGTCAAATATCAGATCAGCTTATTAGCTATCAGATCAACCTAGCAGGTATGAGATCAGGTTATCAGATTAGTTATCAAGTATCAGAACAGGTTATCAGACCGGTTATCAGGTATCAGAACAGGTTATCAGACCAGCTATCAGGTATCAGAACAGGTTATCAGACCGGTTATCAGGTATCAGAACAGGTTATCAAACCGGTTATCAGGTATCAAAACAGGTTATCAGACCGGTTATCAGGTATCTGAACAGGTTATCAAACCGGTTATCAGGTATCAGAACAGGTTATCAGACCGGTTATAAGGTATCAAAACAGGTTATCAGACCGGTTATCAGACCGGTTATCAGGTTATCGGTGTTATTAAATGCTGATCAGATTATCAAATCAGGTTTTAGGTATCTGATTAATTATAAAAAATAGATGTATGAAGTTTAAAGCCAGATTAAGAACTAAAGAATACCTTTTATGTAAAGTAATTTATATTGTTTTGAAATAGTCAAATTGTTTTCTGTAACGACCATTGTTTAATTCGTTATCTTTGCTGATCATCAAAAATCCATATTTTTCCTTCCAACACTCTCGACAAATTTCCTGAAACTTTACAAAACTCATATCGCTTGCCACATGATCACTATAAACATGCTTCATATTTTTTTTATCTTGTTTAAACATTATAATTACATTGGCGTTGTCTCTTATCAAATGTTTTGGAATTCTGGTATAAGTTTGACATAAGTAAAATGAATCAATATTCTTATGTCGCCCCATACAAAAATATGCACGTATATTATTTTGCTTCTCACATGCAACATCGTCAAATATCATAATTGAATTGCTTTTAGCTTCGTTAGGGGAAATAACGGATTCATTATCTGTAAATGTGTAATATCCCATTCCTTTTATTATTAAAATTAAGTTTCTCAGGTATTCATATTTCGGCTGATATAAGGATTTTGAGTATAAATATATGTTTTTAAACCTTAGACCATTAGGACTTTCTATCAAACTAATCATAATATTAGTCTTTCCGCAATTTGATGGGCCAACTATTAAAGCACGAATAGAATTTGGTAAGAGGGAACTATGCTTTATTTTTGAGCTGATGTTTGATGAATCATCAATATTACGGATTAAAATATTTTTATGTTGTTTTACTAACTGCATTTTTGTAACTAAATGCAATTTATAAATACTACCTTTAATTATAGGAAAAATAAAATAATATGGTTATACGATATCGGAAATCGTTTAGTCATAAAAAAACTGTCATTGGAGGAGGTTTAGTTAACAATATAATAAACTCTCTACCTGTTGAACTTCATCTTCCTGGATATCAGTACTGTGGACCTGGAACAAAACTACAAAAGCGTTTAGGTAGAGGTGATAAAGGAATTAATTTATTGGATTCTGCTTGTAAAGAGCACGATATTGCTTATTCTAAAAATAAGGATTTAAGTACTAGACATAAAGCTGATAAAATACTTGAGAACAAAGCTGGGGACCGAGTTCTTTCAAAAGATAACACTTTCACAGAAAAATCATTTGCATATATGGTTACTAACGCAATGAAAGCCAAAACAAAGTTTGGTATGGGTGTGGAGAAAAAGAAAAATAAAAAAAATAATTTAAATGCTAAAAAGCTGTTTAGTACATCAATTAGAGCTGCATCAAAAATGTTGAAGGAGAAAAAACCGCTGGATATTACCTCAGCCATTAAAATTGCACGAAAAACTATTAACAGTTCTTTAAAGGGAAAAAAATCACAAATTATTGCACCACGTATAATACGTGTTCCAAAAATTGGTGGTTTTCTACCATTGATTTCAATATTAACTGCTTTGGGTGCAATTGGCAGTTTAGCGACTGGAGGTGCTGCTATAGCAAAGACCGTAAAAGTAACAAAAAATGCAAAAAGACAAGTTGAGGAAGCAGCAAGACATAATAGAGCGATAGAATCTATAGCGGTAGGAGAAGGTCTTTTCCTCAAACCTTATAAGAAAGGTTATGGTTTGATTTGTAAAGAAAACACAAAAAACTAATAGAAATGCTGCCTACTAGACCATTGACTGATCTTGATCTACAAAAATTTTCATCAAAAATTCCATACTTTAGAGGAGTTTATATGTTGAACACTCTACCAAAACGTGCGAGGAAAAAAGAATGTGGAATAATCAATTTAGATATATCAACAGGACTCGGCACATTGGGTAGCATATTTTAAAAACAACAAAGAAATATAATACTTCGATAGCTTAGGAAACTTACAACCTCCTGCAGAAGTAATCAAATATCTGGGTAAAGATATAAGATACAACTATAATCAATATCAGAAGTTTAATACATTTAATTGAGGTCATTTATGCTTTCAATTTCTTTATGAAATAAATAAATAAAAATATTAAAATTTAAAAGTTTTGTTTTATTAATTAGAAAATATATACACAGAATTTTTTTATTTTTTATTCCCAAATAGGATATTGACCGTTTGACAAAATAAACTCAACTACATCATCCTTATCCAGGACTAAATTCCGTTCCCCTTGCCTTTGAACTCGGAAAGTTCCATCGGAGAGGTGGTTGAGCTCCGCATCCGATAGGGAGTTATATCTGTTTGGCAAAAACATGAAGTTGTCCTCCAACTCGATCTTCACAGTTGCACCGTATTTAGTCGTTGTTCTTTGGGCGCTAACAACTCTATACTTCTTGGTAATATCCAACTCCTTGATATGGATGAAGGACTTGTTGTTCAACGAACTAAACTTTTTTATTAAATTTTGCAAGTCCATTTTAATATCTTCTCTCTTCGAGTATTTTACTAAAATTGATATTAAATGTAGATGTGATGACTCTAAGAAGCCTACATGAAAACATTTATTGTAAAATAGTGAATATGTCTATGTGGGAAAAGTTATAGAGAGAGAGAGAGAGAGAGAGAGAGAGAAAGATATAGTGTATGCTTAAAGGGGAGTAACAATAGTTTCATTATATATGTACACTGTTTTTAAAACATCATAACTTTCAAAATTTTTAAATACCATTAGTAACAAAGACACCCTCACAGAACTATCATCTTCATAAAATAAATAAAAATATGTGTGGAATAAGGTGCAAACTAAACCAGTTTTTGAAAGATTTTGAGTGGTTCCAGCTCTATGATCACTTGGAACTTATAAAATTTTTTATAAGCATGCTGGAGCAAAATGAGGAGTTTGGAGTTATGGAGGACGAAGATAAAGATGACGGTCACTTCAAATGCTGTCCCTGGTACTATGCAGATAGTACGGAAGGTCCCGACATCTGTAGGTGCAACATATTCTTTTTACGAAAGATGGTACTGAATAATTTAATTGATACTTATTATAAAATATTATTAAAATAAATAAATAATAAATGTTAACAAAAAAAATTAATTTTTGAATGTTTTGTTTTGCTTATTGATAAATTTTCGCATATTGAAGAAATTGTTTTATAGATATTATTAAACTTTGCACATCAAACTGAAAACCCTAACCTTTCCCAGCAAAAAGAGTCCAACAACCGCGAAACCTATGAACGAACAAATAAGAATTAGCAGATATATACATATGTATGTATGTATGTATATATGTACATAGGGGCCATCCACATATTACGTAACGCCTTTTTTTCCGATTTCTGACCTCCCTCCCCCCCCAGTAACTGATCGTAACAATTCTTAGACCCCCCCCCCCCCCTCACAATAACGTAACAAGAACTTTAAACAAATTTAAATTGTTTTAAGTTTTTATTTAAAAAAATTAAATTTAATTCATACACATATATACATATGTATGTATTTTTAAATAACTTTTTGTTTGAATTGAAGTAAATTTCTTTATTTAGTTATTTTAAACTAATATACAAATATTTTTATGACATTTTATTAAGTTTCGTTTAGGATTTATGCATTTATTTATTTTATTTATGGGAAAATGCAAGTAATTGAGAATGGACGAATATTCGGGAATTCGAATACTTTTGTTCCTTTATTTTTATTTTCTGTTAGACTAACACAGTGCGTAGACAAAAATCAAATAAGCTTGCAAAATATAAATAATAACAATTATGTATTTATATACATACATATGTATATATATGCATATATTTATATATATTTAACACTCATGATTCTTGATTTATTATTTATTTCTTTGATAAATTAAATACATAAATAAATGAAAAATCGAAGTGTTTTTGTACGAAATTAGTAAAATTTATGTTACGTAACAATTTTACAGACCCCCCTACCCCCCGTAACAAATCATAACAAAACTGAAACCCCCCCCCCCCCAAAGGGCGTTACGTAATATATGGATGGCCCCATATGTAGCTTCACTTTGCACAGCAACTGAAAACCATAACCTTCCACAACAAAAGTGCCAAACAATCGCAAAAGCTATGACGACATTTCTTCAAGCCAAAACTATTGAAAAAGTCAAACAGATTTCTTACTTTATGCTTTATGCTTTATTCCTTATAAATATGTATGTATGTACATATGTACATATAAACAAATCGCTGAATTTGCAAAACATCAAATTCTAACAAGATCCAGCCAGCTTTAATTTGCAGAGCGAAATATACACATGCATGTTCATGCGTATTAGAAAAAAAAGCAACTTAAAAAAAGTATTCAATAAACATACCAGGAACGATAAAAATAAAAAATAAAGCTACATAACTGCTAAAAAGTTCCCTTGAATATTTTAAAATGTCAAAAAAGCAATATCAGCAAATTTGCATAATTATGTATATATGTATGTACATACATATGTATGTATGTATGTTTGCATATTCATATTATCAAAAATTGTCAAGTACGCATATTAATGTATTGTACATATGTACATGTGTACTCGTAAACCAACAGCTTCCGTTTGTTTAATAGAAGAAGAAAAAAATAACAACACTAGAAGCAACCAGCATCAGCCAACAAATTTGAGCTAGGAGAACAGCTATCCCAGCACGTTAAACCATTTCTATGATCCCCAAAAATTATTGAAATACGCACACGCAATTGCAAATCAATACACATGCACGCATGCATACATACATACATATATACAATTACCATCCAAGCAATTCAACTAGATCAAACGCTAAAAAGTAACCACACACGCACAAAATATAAAAAATAAAGAACAAGTAATAGAAGTCCCAGTTCACACTATACATGTACTGTCAATACATTTTGCTTACTCATTCATAATGTTAGAAAAACGCGCACATGCATACACAAAACTATGCAGAAAAAATATGAGCTCATATATAAAACTTGTTTTGTGAGAGCGCCGATGAAAGTTCAAAGAAAAAGTGATAAATTTAGCAATAAGACTTCTGTAGTGTGAACGAGGACTAAGTATGTAGATCGATTAATACAGCAGCACACAAATTTTTTACTGGGCGAGCATCTATTTTAGCACTAGAAAAAATTTATCCATACATAGAATATTAAAAATAAGAAATATGCACACATACAACTAAGCGCTATCAATTATTGATAAGTGTCTATTTCTTTCTAACACTATATCTATACCTCTCTGATACGGAAATATGCACACATACAACTAAGCGCTATCAATTATTGATAAGTGTCCCGCAAAATCTATCTCTTTCTAACACTATATCTATACCTCTCTGATACGGGCACACATAGATCCAACACTAAAAATGTACACACCCACTACATTATTTTTTGTAGTAGGAGAGCGAGCATGTATCCCAACTGAAGAACCAACTCCTCTGATACGAGCACACATACATTTATCCAACAATAAAAAAACTACACACATACACACTACATAAATTCTTATTAAGTCAGTGCAGAAAACAAATTTCTATGATTACAATATTATTTATTGATGATAGGCAGGCAATGACGAACCTCAAAATCCCTTATGATGCGACACATATTAAACTGGAGAACCATATTTCTATGATCATAATATTTATTAATACCAAATATCGAACCTTTAAATCCATAACGATGGGATATCAGAAATTACAAGCCAACTCCTCCAGATCTCAAATACAACAAAATATAAAAGTCAACGCCCACTCTATCTCAATTACACACATACATACTCATTTCTGACGTCACAAACCATGACCTCACACAACTGACAGAGATAGAAAGAGATAGATATAGTGTTAGAAAGAGACAGTTATTTCCCTCCCCCATTACCTATCTACTGTGGATACTGGCAAACATAGAAGAAAATACAAAAACGCACACATAAGCACTCACACATACATACACATATACAAACACTCACAGATGCATCCATCTAATGTAAGCACAACGTTTCTCTACAATGACTAAAGCTGTACACACAAGTACATATATACATACACACATACATACATACATAGAAAGAATCAAACTCACACACACACACACAACCAGCCTAACGAAATCTCAGTATAAAAATACCCAAAATCCCCAATTTGTAACTGGTTTGCTATCGTTTTTAATTTTTCCCGGTTTTGAATTCCCAAACTTGGACTCAGGTCCCCAATACTAATCTACTACCATCGCCTATTAAACTGCTCTTGGCTAGCTGGGACTATTGATGCTTTCATATTGAGTAATATTTATTATTCTATTTGTACATGAATTTTCCAAAGTGTTTATTAAAAAATTCTCTACCATCATCTGTTTGTAAGTTTTTTTGTACTCGTCCCAATTCAAAAATATTTTGCATTGCCTTGGTTTTTTCGAGTGCACCTTGTATTTTCAGCGGTACTGACCATATAAACTTTGAGAATATGTCAATTACAGTTTACAAAAAACAATCATTTCTATTTTCTGTAGAATAGTTCTCTATTTCAACTAAATCAGTTCTATTAAAGATCACCTATTCCTTTCATCATCTCTATAATGCACAAAAAATTTTCGAGATTTATTTATTATCGAGTTCGTTTACTCAATTTCTTTTTAAAGACATTTTTAGGATAGAAAATAATATTTAACTTATTTTAGGTGTGTGAGATGTGGTATATGAGTGCTATCCCTCTATCCTATTCGACCAATATTTTAAATTTCTTCGCACCTTTCTCTAAAAAGAGTACATGCCAAATTTGAAAGCTCTTGCTATTAAATATTGCACGATATAAGATTATTTTTATTTTCTTTCTATGGGGAGAGCCTTCTCACGCGGTCCTATTCTACCAATATTTTAATTTACTTCGAGCAAGGTGTCTAGTAAGAGTCCTTACCAAATTTGAATTCTCTGACTTTTATAGCTTTCAAGATATAAGATATTTCGTTCGTATGGACGTGGCAAGCAGGGTATGAAAAATAGGTAACATGCAGAATACACATACAAAATTTTATAAAAATCGGTTAAGCCGTTTCGAAGACTTCAATTACAAACACCGTGACATGAGAATTTTATATGTACAGATTTCCTACTAGGA
Source organism: Nowickia ferox (assembly GCA_936439885.1). NCBI lineage: Eukaryota > Metazoa > Arthropoda > Insecta > Diptera > Tachinidae > Nowickia > Nowickia ferox. The sequence continues at coordinate 71,315,173 of OW387023.1, read as the reverse complement.
TATCTACTACCCGATTAACTGATCGGTTAATTTAAAATTTGCTTTTTTCGATTAACGGTTAAACCGGTTAAATTCAGTCGATTAACCGAAAAACAAATTTTTAAATTTTGTGTAGTATTATAACGAATTTTTTGTTTGTTTAAGTATTTATTTCGTCTCAAATACAAATTTTTCATACAAACAAAGAAGTATGTTCAGTGATTCTAACTTAAGTTAAACTTCAAAACCTTTGGGCGTGGCTAAATCAAGAAATGTTTTGACAAAATTAATTAATTAGAAAATAATAATTTGAAAAAAAAATAAAACAGGACTATAAGGGCATAATGAAAGCTTTTATATGTTTAGAGAAATCCAGGAAAAAAACTGAGAAACTAGATGGATTGCTTTCGATTTCCTCACCATCTACGATAAGTCAAAGAATTCTTCCAACTCAAGTTTTATCAAAACTAATTCGCTTAAAACCTAACACTTAAACAAAATTATTTTTCCGAAAAATTGTGTTAGAAGATCTCTTTAGACTATTGATATACTTGATTTAGTTTAAGAATTCTTAGGTGTGTTTTTTTTTTGTTTTACTAAGAAACTCAAATTAATAAATAATTTATGCACATTTATTTGTTCAAATTACTTGTTTTATGAAAAAACTTTATTAATCGGTTAATACCAAAATTAACTGATTATTAACCGATTAGGCCAAAACTCCGATTATTTAATCGAGGGATTAACCGATTAAAGCAAAACCCCGATTAAATGAATACCCTTTTACCTACTAAAAATATGAATTAATCGCAAAACGCAAAAAATCGCATTTATTATATTTGAAATAAATTGCAAATAACTCATTGATTATTACTTAATTTATACTTTAAATTTTAAAGTGGTCAAATAGGGTAAACATTTTTGCGGTCCTACATAAAGTCAATGTTTATGATCAATTATACTGTTTTAAGGGCATTTAATCTAATGAGTTATTTCAAATCATAGCGATATAAATATAAAACTTTTTTTATGAAAAACGTCAATACCTACTTGTCGCTTTATTTTCCATTTGACAGCAATGAGTTAGTACCAAAGCAATTCGAGGAAAACGCACTTAAAGTTGACCGATTTCTACTAAACTCACAAGCTTATTTTCTAAAAAACTTAAGTCTATTGAATTTGATTCAGAAATGTGCGAAACGTGTTTTTATTTTAATTTGTTGACAATTGAAAACAATGACAAGAACAGTAAAAGCTCACTTTTGTTTTTATTACTTTTGCACAGGAAAAGTGATCATTTGACCTAATCTGCAGTGTAAAAGTCGTCAGTTTTTATTGTACAGATAAAAGAGTCAGTGTCCATATAGTTTAATGTGAGTTTTGTCTTGAACTTATGTGGCATGTACCAGTAATGGAAATTATACTTTTTCCATTTGGAAGCTCCAGTACACAAAATCCTAAGTAAATTGGTTTATGGTAGTATGTCTTGACTCTATTCATTTCGATAGCTGCCTATTTTCGAAAAATATAGATAAACTATGCACATTGGGTTTGGATATCCAATCTGGTGACCCCAAATTTTCCCGACTTGTTCTGTTACAATTTTAACATGTCTCCTCTTGTCCACATTTTCCATGGTTTTACCATACACTGCATTATTAAGTAGCTAAATTTTTTTTCAAAAGCATTTTTAGCAGTGGCTGTATATCTGGTATTTAGGTCAAAATAACTTTGTAACCATGGAGATTGTTTAAATGCTAGAATACGATGTGTTTTCTTTAAAACTAAGCCATATTCTTAGCATTGTTTCAGAAAACTATAGTGTATCACGTATGATTGCTTCGTAGAGAAATTGGTTATCAACTTGCTATACTTCGCTTGCATAGTTTATTTATTTTCAGCGCAAAAAGGAACGTCATTATGCAGGTCATGTAAGTGTGACGGATAATCCAAAGTGACCTAAAATATAAAACCGTCTTTTCCATTGTCAGCTATGCTCTTTGGATCCAGATTCAGCTCTGGTGCGATATCTATCTGAACCCACGATAAGGTAGATATTCGGACATCGCCCATCGCTCTTTATCAAAATCTTCCAAATATTTTTTCGAATATCTTTGACTACACTGTACGTATATCTTTCTTCATAAAATTGTACATGTCTATGTCCGTCAATAATTCTAATTGAATTTTTGTATATTTTAACAATGCATCCCAGGAAAGTCCAGGAGCTGTATAGTATTGACATGGATCCAGATCATGCAAACCTTTGCAAACTTTTCTGAAGTTCTCGAAAATATCTGTCAGTAAGAGGAAAATTGTTTTTAAGTAAAGTTCCATGTAATCTTTCATTGTTTTGCAACCAAAAGTCTTCCATACCTCTTCAGCATGTGAGTATTCATCTAAAGAAAAATATTTATTGTTTAGCTAATTAAAGAAAGCACTGCGTAAAGGTAGCTCATGTCATCTAATTTAATTTAAGTGCTTGTCTCCGACCCTGTATTGAAACTTCCAGGTTTTTGGAATTTTCTTACTGATCTCTGATCTAAATTTATTATCACACCGGATAAAAGTTCTTGGTTTTAAGATGAATTCATTGGATTACTCATCTGCACTTACTTGTGTGTAAAATTTCAGCTCCCTAGCGCTCGAATGCTACCATTAAATTTTATGGGCGTTATTCTGCCCACTGTTTTAAATTTAAGGTTTTTCGTAGTAAGGGTTTTCAGATTTTTTTAGTTGGTTTCTCACCAAGACCTACTTGTGTATTAAATTTCAGATCATTAGCGCAACTTTTGATTTCTAATTTTTATGGACGTAACCCCGCCAACTTTTTCAAATTCAAGACTTTCTTCGGGTAGTGCTTATTATTCGAGTTAAGTTTCGATGGAAACTGATAATAATACCGACATGTATTGAAATATGCTGAACCGTAGGACATGATATATGAGTTTTAAATTGTATGGGTCAAAGCCCACTTTTTTAAGGGTAAATTTATAGCCTTGCATTATCGCAGTGTGTATGCCAAATTTCAATAGAATCGCTTCCGTTAAGCGCTTTAGATTTGCTTTTTAATTCTGACCTTTCCCCTGGCTAAAATTTCCGTGGTTTCAGTTTTTTTATTAGTTAATTGCTCATCTAGACCTAGTTCTGTATCAAGCTTCAGTTCACTAGCACAAATTTTTATTTTTATGGGCGTAGCCCCGCCATCTTGGCTAAAATTTCCGGGATTTAATATTTATGTAGTTAATTGCTTACCTAGATCTGCCTGTGTACCAAATTTCAGTTCTCTAGCTATAGCGGAAGTGCTTCATAAATTTTATGAGTGTGTCATTTTTCAGTGAGTATGTCTTAAAATATGCACTTTTTGTACCTTCATATCTCAACAAGCTTTCATTGTAAAACTCTCAAATTTCGAGTGTAACGTTACATAATTAATTCTAATTATGGTTTAAATTTTATAATTTTACGATTGCCGGGAACAATGTTATGAGGGGGTAGAACACGACGAATGGTTTCGTGTAAATATACACACTGCGTGCATTGTCCGGAACTGGGCCTGGCGCACTACCGTGCGCCTAGACTCTTAAAGTATTTTTTCCCAAATCTACTTTATAACCCATAGTAATTGTACTTTTTTTCTAGAGATTTTTCCTTAGATGAGCCTACAAATGTTCGATGGGGTTCAAGTCAGGACTTTGTGCTGGAGTGTCAATAACTTTTCTGCAGTTATATGGCAACCATGTCTTACAGAGAGACCATTTGTACTTTGATACAGTTTATAATAAAGTTTTCCCGGGTTTCCTGTGTTAAAGATATCAATCTTCGAGCAGTGGCACATAATTCGCTCCTCAGAATACCGAGATAAACTTCGTTGTTTCATTATACTTTCTAAAATCTGCATTTCACCAACTCTTTTGTATGATATACAATCCTTTACCATAACAAATAATTTTCAAAGCGTTAATTTCAGTCTGTTTTCAATGTTTTGAGCTGGCAGCAGAGTTATTTTTTCTAGCAACTCTGTGGAAATATTCATGATTTTTCAGTACGTTTCGAACACTTTCATGTGATATATTTACCCCACATTCATTGCTGATTAGCTGTGCTAGTCCTCTAGTGCTGGAATGCGGCTTATTTATAATAATTCTTATTATTTTAGTTTCAATGCGCCGAATAATATTTTTGTCCGCCTGGCGAATGCTTTGGTTCCAGTTCTTTTTCAGCACGGTTAATGATATAATAAACTGTCTTGAGAATAAGGGAAAACATTTCAATAATTAGTTTGCTGGATTTTTCCTTGTAATAATTGAAATACTTTAATTGAACAATATTTTTGTTAACCTGTTTTCCGCGCACTTTTTTCGAGCTTCACTTCTTGTAGGTAAGACAAATATTTTATGAAAATACCCTAAAATAAGTATTTTGCAGACAATACTATGTTTTAAAAAAATCCAGGCGCACAAAATTCCATGAAATAGCGCATTTTTGTTATATGTTGTAACAAAAATTCGCTTTTTTTGTTATATGTTATTAAATGTTCTCGCTGAACCTTCATAGTGAACAGACGTCTTAGCGGAGTTTTTTCTTCATATACATATTAAACAAACAAAAAATCATACAAAAAATATTCGTAATACATAATAACAGTAATACATATTAACTTTGATAAATAAGCAAAGCAAATATTGCTGATATTTTTTTTTTACATAGCAAGAAACAAAAAAACAAACAAAAACCGCAAACAAAGTGCCCTTGAGGAATACTCTACATGAGTACCTCAAAAATAAAAAATTGTGAAGTGAGTTCAAACGGCAGAAATGTATATTTTACTGTGAGTTCTGAAGCTCTTAATGTTAACAATAAAAATAAAAAATCTGATGATAGTCTTTTTCTAACGGCAAAGCCACTTTTTCGTCAGCGATCAACTTCGCTTTGTCCAATGCCAACTAGTGATTCGTTAACATTACAATTGACTAGTACTTCTTCATACAAGTCAGCGATATCATCCCCTTAGCGCTCGTATACATCACTTAACAAGGTTATCACTACAGATAACATTAGCACTAAAGCCAAGGTCCAAGTCGGTATGGATAGGTATATAACTGTGGTAAAGCGTGGGCGAAGCCCAAATTCTTCAAAAAGTTCATCTGCTCCAAAGATGTCTAGGGATAACAGCGCATCATCTACTAATCGTCAAAATCGGTTTTCACTATTGCAAGACAATAACGACAAGCCCGCTGCATTATCGCTAAAGTCTTTTATGCCACCACCTATCTATATGAGAGAAAAAAACTCTAACACGCTTTTAAAAAAACTATTGTCGGCCATTGGTGAAAATACTTTTCACATCATTCCAATTAAACGAGGTAATATTGTTGAAACTAAGATCCAAATATATGATGAAAAAGATTTCCGGAAAATTATTAGTGAATTTGATTGAAAAAAAACAAAACAAATTTTTACACCTATCAACTTAAAAGTGCTAAAGGCCTACAAATAGTATTAAAGGGCATAGATTCATATGTTGACCCCGAAGAAGTAAAATGTGCTCTTATCGACAAAGGATTTAAGGTTAAAAATGTTACTAATATAATTAACAGAGAAAAGATGCCCCAACCCCTATTTCGGGTCGAACTGGAGCCGAATGACACACAATTAAAAAAAAATGAAACCCATCCAATTTATAGCGTAAAGTTTCTCTTGCACCGAAAAATCACAGTTGAAGAGCCACGTAAGCGTTCAGGTCCCGTACAGTGCCATAATTGCCAAGAATATGGCCATACAAAAACTTACTGCAAATTACCTACAGTTTGTGTTATCTGCGGTGAATTGCACGGTTTTGCTAGCTGTACGAAGGCAAAAGATTAAGCTGAAAAAAATGTAGTAATTGTGGAGGTAATCACACTGCTAACTACAGAGGATGTCCTGTATATTCTTTCGTTAAAAAGACCATGGTACAAAACCCTAAATTAGCTCCAGTTCAATCAGCAAATGCTTTCTCCGCCAATTTTCCTCCAATGAGCCAACCAAGTACTTCACGTGTATCATATGCCGATGCTGTTAAGACAAATTCTTTTCCCACGCAGAAAGTGTCCCCACCAAATAATTCAACAAATGCTAACACAAGCTTTAATTTCAGTCGCCTTGAAGCCACTATTGATAATCTGGTGCAAACTATAAACAACTTTACTACAAATATGACTAGCATGATGCAAGAAATGCTGCGAATGCAGAATACACTGCTTCAAGCATTAGTTAACAAACCATGAACACGTTAAAAATATGTTTCTGGAACGCAAACGGCATTCGCCAACATAAAAATGAACTTGAGCACTTCCTCACGGAAAAAAATATTGATATAATATTGGTCTCAGAGACTCATTTGACTTCGAGAAGTCTTTTTAAAATTTCTGGCTACACCTTATATGATTCAAAGGACCCAAGAGGAAGAGCATGCGGTGGATCAGCAATTCTAATAAGGTCAAGACTCAAGCATTATATTATTGACAACATTTCTGAAGAACATCTACAAGCAACGAATATTTGTATTGAAAATTTTTGCAGTAATTTTGTAATATCATCAATTTACTCCTCTCCCAGATTCACAATTACTGAAAATCAATACGAGGATTTCTTCAAATCTCTTGGCCCTTGTTTCGTAGCAGCTGGGGACTATAATACCAAACATACGTTCTGGGGTTCGCGTCTTATCTCACCCAGAGGTCGAGCGTTGTTGAACACAATTTCAAAAATAGGCTTGGACGTCATTTGAGTGGGGAGCCCACTTAGTGGCCTACAGACATACAAAAAATTCCGGATGTTATAGATTTTGGCGTCATGAAAAATATCTCTAGGGATTTAATTCAAGTTGAAGCTTCTCTAGATCTCTCGTCCGACCACTCTCCCACGATCGATTCAATTTGTAGCCCATTAAGAAGTGACTTACCTCATCCTTATGTGAAGATGATAAATCGTGTTAATTGGCTGGGATTAAAAAAATATCTTAGTAGTCATTGCACAGAAAATATTACGCTAAGAACACCCGATGATATTGAATCTAACATTACCAACCTTAATGAAAATATTAAACAGGCTGCTGAACATGCCACTACCTCCCATCCGCAGACTGGGTTTAATAGAATTTATTCTACTGATATTGAACGTCTCGTGTGTGAAAAAAGAAGAGCTAGAAGGGAATGGCAACAGCACAGATCACCTCAACATAAAACTAGGTTTAAAGAGTGCACTAAACGACTCCAAGAGTTGCTTGCATTTGAAAAAACTGCATCTCTTAAAAATTATCTGGAAGGTCTTGATGTCACACCAGCATCTAATTACTCTTTGTGGCGCGCTGCTAGAAAGCTTAAAACACGCGTCGAGTTTAAACCACCTCTGCGCACATCTACCGGAGATTGGGCAAGAAGCGACTGTGATAAAAGTAAATTATTTGCTGAGCATTTAAAATCCGTATTTACACCAAACTCATGTTAAAATTTAAGACGCGTGATGTACAAAAACTAATTGCTGAACTCAACCCGAAAAAAGCTCCGGGTATTGATGAAATTAGTAACCAGATGCTGATGAAGTTGCCTAGTATTGCAATTAGAATCCTGTTATTAATTTTTAATGCCATTTTACGTCTGGAGTATTATCCAAACAGCTGGAAGCTTGCCAAGGTTAAAATGATTCCAAAGCCGGGCAAAGATCTTACCAAGGCTGAGTCATATAGGCCAATAAGTTTACTGTCAACAATGTCAAAGCTCTTTGAAAAGTTACTCATGATAAAATTGTCCCAATTCTAACTGATAATGAGTGCATACCGGACCATCAATTTGGTTTTAGAAGTCCGCATAGCACCATTGAACAAACTCATAGATTGGTTCAATTTATACGAAAAACTTTTGAAGAAAAGAAATATTGTTCTGCCCTCTTCACTGATGTTTCTCAGGCATTTGATAAAGTATGGCATGAAGGCCTTATTTTAAAATTGAAATCATATCTACCAATAAATTTTCTGAAGCTATTGGAAAGTTATATTACTACCCGGAAGTTGACGGTTGTTGAAGGAGACTTCATGAGTGTGCCCGAATCTATATCATCCGGTGTGCCACAGGGGAGCATATTGGGGCCAGTGTTGTATTTGATTTATACTTGTGATATGCCTTTGAGCAGCAATATCCATACATCTACATTTGCCGATGATACAGCCTGCCTTAGTATGCACGAAAACCCTCACGAGGCTCTCCGATATTTACAAGAACATATTACACAGCTGGAACTATGGTTAAACTTATAGAGAATTAAAGTTAACGAACAAAAGTGTGTTCAGCTAACATTTACCCTGCGAAGAGATACTTGTTCCCCAATTCGAATCAACAATCAAGTTGTTCCTCAACATTCACATGTAAAATACCTTGGTATACACCTTGATCGACGGCTTACATGGAAATACCATATTGACTCAAAGCTAACACAAATGAAACTTACATTAAATGAGATACATTGGCTGATTGGTAGAAATTCAACACTCAGTCTAGATTGTAAACTTTTAATATACAAGTCGCTTTTGAAACCCATATGGTGCTACGGAATAAAGCTATGGGGCACTGCTTTAGCTTCCAAAATAGCGAGAATCCAACGAAGGCAAAACAAGATTTTAAGACTAATAACATCGGCTCCATGGTACATCAAAAATTCAAATTTACATCGTGATTTAAATATACCACTAGTGACTGAAGAAATTAAAAAATACGCATGCAAATACTTAACAAAACTCGAGTCTCATCCTAATCCACTTGCTCGTAACATCTTGAATTTTACTGGACACATCCGCTTAAAAAAGAGGGACACTATGGCTCTAATACTCAACACTCCAGATGAAAAAGCTTGAAAATATTTTTGTGCTTAATACGATATTTATGTATTATTGATTACTATCACTAAGTTTATGCCTGACACTAGTTGGGCCTAATTATTATATCTAGATTTAAGATTTGAAAACTTATTTATAGTTCATTTTTTGAAGATACAATAAATAAATATACGCATGAAAAAAAAAAAAATATGTTATTAAATTGAAAACATATTTCTGACACCGCGTACGAGAAATGGTTTATTATTTTTTGTTGTGTTTTTGTAATGAGTGCTTATGTCTATAGAACCTTGGCGTCATGTTGTCGTAGACAAGCAGAGCTAACGGTATGCACAAAGACAAATCAAAAAGGAATTAATTTGTTGTTGTAATTCATGTTTGAAGGTAAAATTACTAGATTATATGAGCATGGAAAACTTTTTTTGATAAACTGTACATACATTAGTATTTGTATGTATGTGCCACCTGACTATAATTTATAGCAGTGGTCACTAGGGTTGCAAGATTCTTTCCGACCTATTTCGCCAAATTAATTTTAAAAATCGCCAAAGTCAATTTTATGTAGTTTTCACCCGACTGCGCTTCTTTGCGACCTTATATAAACCCAACGCGTGGACCGATTTTACTGATTCTTACATCAATCGATTTGTCTTAATCGGGAGTGGCATTAAAAAAAATTCAATTTGGCGGCCAACAGACGCAAAATACTCAAAATGAGTATCATTCGACAGGTACTTTAAAATCATCTTTAGGTTTCTCTTATGATTTTTCATTTCGACCGTTTAGGATATTGAACGGTTCAAAGTCGGTCGCAGTCGGGTCTTTTAATTTGTTTAATTACTGCTTGTTCTTAATATATATTTGATAATAAATTTGTTTTTCTATAACTCTATTTGTTATTATAAATTTTTATAAAATAGTTGTATAAAAATTTAGCAGAAAATCGCCAAAAGTCAAAATGAAATCGTCAAAAATTATTTCTTGTAAATTTTCCAAATTTTCCAAATTAAAACTGCATTAATTATTATAATTAATATAAGAAAAAAACATAAAAATCAAATTGTTTTAATATTGTAGACCAGTTTTAGTAGGATTTATTTCTGAAAGTACGCTTTAACTAACTAATCGCCAGCAAAATTTATTTATCTCCAAAAAATTCGCAATGTCGCCAAATCAAAAAATTTAGATGCCATATCTGACAACCCTGGTGGTCACCATCCCATTGCCCTGAGGGCTCTGCTACCATTCTGCTTTGCATACCCTGCAGTCGGCGTAGCTAGCGAATATCTAGCTATTTTTTATGCAACGTTTTAATTGACTTCTGCTGCTCATTTTAACTTTCTAAAAGAAAAGCACTTTTTTCACTAAGAATTACACGTTCACTGACCACGAACTTTAATTATTTACTTAAAATAATTGTTTTCTTGTTGATTTTCTTTGGAATAACAGCACAGTTTCTTCCACTCGCAAGAAAAAAAAATTTGAGCTTAAAGGCATTAACATATCCATGAGTGAGAGAGTCAAAAGATGAACTCTTGCATTACTTGTGGCAACTTAGTAGGTAGTCAATTTTTCGTTAGGGAAATACCTAGTGATTTTGAATAAATTTTTACTTTTAAAACTGCAGGGTACATACAAAGCCCAACTACTAACAAATATCTAAAGGAAGAGAATAATATGCACAAAAAGAGCAGTTTTCTGTCGCATTTGTTATGAAGAAAATATACCGAGAGTATTCAAACACCACCCAAATTATAAAAATTTATTTTTAACCGACTTCGTTCTATATTATTTATATAAATAAATTATCTAATTTAATTTTTTTATGCCAGCAATTTGTATTGCTGTAAAAAAGAGAAAATATGTGGAATATGGATTTGGAAAATGAGCTTTTATTTGGCTTAAATACTTTTAAAGATGCCGAGTGTCTAGTGTGTATCAACAAATAAAAAAATACATACAGTCAAAGAATTCACTCCATACAAGCGTTCATTCATATAAAACTAAGCCATAAAAATGTTTTACTTATACCCAATTAAATATTTACAAGAGTGATTTTTTAGTATTAGTACTGTGATACATTTATACATTTTCTCTTTGATGACCACTGATTTATCCCTATCGGATTTTTATTAGCTAGGTCAAAATATGGGTGACTTTTTGCGAACTCATTTACAACTAGCTTCTGAATTAGCTCATAAATGATACAGGCGTGTCAGTTGTTATTCGTACAATTATACTTTTGCCGACGAGTATTGAACTAACTTTAAGGTAACTCAAAACTGATGCAGAGATTAGTGAGTTGTTTTTGTACAACTAACTTCTCCTTGATAGGTTTTGAACTAACTGCTATCTAACTCAAAGCTGATGCTGAGATGAGTAAAAGTTTATCGAGAAGACGTCAGCATAAAACTCATGTTTATGTTAGGTCTGTGCCGCCTATATTTTATATGGCGCGATAGCCAAGTGTTAAGTATGATGGCTGATAAGCAAAGTGATCATTCTCGTCTCTAAAAAAATATAATTTAAGTTCACTAAAAATGTTAATCATATGTAAGTTAAATCATACCTAGCTCAAATCATGCTCTTTTTTTGATGCACCGCAAACTAACTCATCTTTGGTCAACCATTAGGTAGTCAGCTCGCAGCTCACTAATAGTGCACTTGAATTTTGTCAGCCAAAAACTAACTCGAAATGAGTTAACTTTTGGTCATTTGAAACTTATGCAGCGTGAATGAGTACTGACTCATTCTGAGGACATTATGTTGAAAAACTGAATAGCGTTTAACATGTAAAATGAGTTAGCTTTTGAGTCAGCTCTCACTAGTCTCTGATTAACCATTCGTTACCTTTAAAAATGGTTTTGCAGCTATATTGGTGAGAGAATTTGAAGAACAGTGATAAGAAAAAGTAATCTGACAGATTTTAATTCAAATATATTCTCAAGGAATTGTTTTCGTTGTAAAAAAAGCAGTTCATACTAAATTTTCTACCTTTTCACTTCGTAAAATGAGAAAGTTTGCTGTTTTAAAACTTATCTTTTTAAAAAACAATACATATTGAAAATTTTTCGACTTTAGCAAGTAAATAAATCGCAAATTCCTTAATAAAAACTCCATCAGGAAACGGTCTACCTTACCTAAAAATGTGTAAGTTCACTAAGGTTGAAATTTCTTTGCTTAAACTAAAATAAAATTTTATTTCGTTATTTTGTTCCCCTCTTACCATCGCTTCAATTTTTCTCCAACATTATAGTGTTTTCACACTCGCATGGTTTTACTAAAAGTTGATTTTAACGTTAAAACCAACTGTTAAAACTAGGGTTTACCATACAAAATGATTTTGTTAAAACAAACTTAAACCCATTTTTGAAGCCAGTGAATAAGAATAGATACCAATTGATAAATTTTCAACTTAAAAATGGATGCAGCCGCAACAATAATCAACAAATTGCAGAGAAAAAGAATCTTTTAGACGGAAAACAACGAAAATATTTTAAATGACCTCTTGGAAGTGAAAATCGACGATATGACTGACATCCATCTGCGAATAAAAACGGTTTAGCTTATAATGTATTTGTGCATTCTTCATATATAATTATTTGATTTCCAAGCCCTTCTTCACTTTGTATAAGCAGTTTCATATTTTAAAATTGCTTATTTAGAGCGCATTGTGAAATTTAAAAATTTTTCATATAAAGAAAAACAGTTGTTGTGCAGTTTGTCAAATAAGTATTATAAAAATCAGAACAAAATACAGTAATAAATATACGCATTTCTGCAGGAGATTTATTTCATTTTTAACAAATTTACTACACATTCTGTGAGTTAAAACCTAAATTTATCAAACCCGCAGTGTGAACGCAAAATCAGCTGTTTATGGTTTTAACGTTAAAACCAGGTTTTAACTTTAGGTGTGAAAACACTATTATACCTAATCATATTGATACGAAAAGAATAAAAATTTCTATAAATAACAATTTTTATAATGCCTCTTATATGTTTGATAACAAAAAATACATTTTGTGTTATCAAAGGTATTCTGTATCGATAAGTATTTTCTTAATTCCATCATTTATTTTACACATTGTACTACTTCACTTGTTAGACCTATTCTTGAATACGGATCTGTTATATGCGACCCATATTATTTTATTCATATTAATAGCATTGAATCAGTTCCAAAGAAGTTTTTGATATTTCGTTCGTTTCGTTTTCCTTCGTTGGAATTCGTATGTTCTACCATCGTAAAACAGTAGACTTGGCCTTATCAAGTTACCTACACTAAAAAGTCGTCGATCGATGTTACGTACTTTATTTGTTCTTAACATAAATCGTGGTGATGCTGACTCCGAGATTCTTCTTAGTAAAATTAACATCAAGGTTCCTGCAAGACCAACTCATAACTTCCAACTGTTATGTCTGATATACTATATATCAGTGTATGCTAATAATGACTCTTTTCGGTGTGCATGTGATTTGTCAGAGAGTACTAAAATTATAAAAAAAAATTATTGTACATTTAAATTGTTTTTAATTTAAAACTGTTTCGTAAAAACCTTTAGTCAGTAAGGATTTAAAAACTATTGACTTAATAAATATAATAATACAATAATAATAAAAATGCTTTTTTTCTGTAAATTTATTTGATACTCATACAGATACAGATATAAAGTAAGATCTGCTTACATTGCATTTTACAATTTATATATGCTTCAGCATGATTCCAGTTGAAGTCCTCATTTATTCAGTAAGTTTGTTTGATACTAACACATGTACATTCTTAAAGATTGGAAATCAAAGTCCAATTTCTGTAGCTTATCGATATTTTCTAAAGATCTGATAGCTTTAGAAATGAATAGAGTGAAGATCTATTATAATATCCGATTTACATATTTTAAAATTTCGCGTGCTCGAAAATGTACAATTTTCACTATAAAAAGTTATACTGATGTGTTACTAAATATTACACTATGTTGTAATTTATTTTGAGCGCTTAAGTTTTCACAATATTTTATTCAGACCAGCAAATTTAGAGAATTTACAGTATATTAAGTTAACGATCTTTCTTAATAACTAACATTCCTAATCAATTCTTCAAAAAAATAAAAAAATTGACTAACTAGATTTTTCCTTTTTAATTTTATTTTTACTCTCATTAAATTTCAACATTTCGTTCATCTTCAAATTACTGTATACTATATTTAGTAGATTTTCTCATTTGGTGAGTTAACGTTAATCGGGAACATCTTAATCGTGAGATGAACTTTTATATTGAATACATTAAGTAATTCTTTATATATTTCAATACACTTATGTGAACCGTCATCTCACCATTCCTTTTCTCGATCTATTAAATCGTTCTACTATTGATGCTTTCATATTGAGTAATATTTATTGTTCTATTTATACATGAATTTAAGTGTTTTTTTTAAATTGTCAACCATCACCTGTTGGTAAGTTCTTTGGTACTCGTCCCAATTCAAAAGTATTATCCATTGCCTTGGTATTTTCGAGTACTCCTTGTATTTTCAGTGGTACTGACCTTATAAACTTTGACAATGTATCAATTACAGTCTACAAAAATCAATAATTTATATTTTCTTTAGAATAGCCCACAATTTTTTTATATTTCTACAATACACAATCAATTTTCAATATTGCTTATGGAGTTTGTTTACTAAATGTCTTTTTAAAGACGTTGAGTTGTTTTACAGATTCTTTTTGGAGAGTGTTGCGATTTACTTGATGCACTTTCAGCTATTTATACTAACATGTAGATAATTTTCTAATCTATAAATTTTATCGTTCAGCTCTTCAATTTGTTTTTCAAAAGATGATTTAATTTTTAGAATATCTTTCTCAAGTTTGTAATTGTCTTCTATCTCTAATTTTATTTCACGTTCTAGTCATTCAATTTACATTTGAATATATTCTTGAATTATATTATTGTCTCCCTTAAACTATATTATTAATTTGTCCTTTAGTTTTTCGATTTGAGTAAAAAAAATTTATTGATGTTCTTTCCAGAGAACGATGATGATTCTGTATACATTAGTGAAATTATAACTTTTAGTTAATTACAAATTAAAATTTGTTATTGTTTTTTGCTGTTTTATCAAACATTAAAGACAATAAGCATGGTGTTAGAGCGCGTCTTGGGACTGCCAACTTGATTTTATCCGCATTTAGCTCATTGTTACTGCTACGGAATTTCAATTTGTTATCATGATTCCTCTGTAGAACATAGTTAATATCTACTTCATTTCTCGCTTCCAAGAGTGATAATTCAGTATAAAGATATTCCCTATTAGAAGTCCGTCAGTAAAAAGCATCTTCAGCATCATCATCATTATTAGCATAATTAAATAAGATGGTGTAATCAACTATTTTTCCTTCTACAAATTTCGTTAATGTACTTATCTCTATCTTGGCGAATGGTTTCTGAGACTTTAAACTTTGATTATTTTCAACTTCTGCAATTATTATACTTTCTTCTTTATTGGAAATAGTTTCAATACATTTATAACTATGTATCAAAGAAGAGTCTGCTATAGGTTCAAATGTATCTCTTGATTGTTCTCATGTTTCCATTTCACCAGTTTCACCAAATCATTTCTTGTCCTTATCAAGTCCCTTAAAACTTTATCTTCAATGGTTGCTATCAGGTATCAGATCAGTTTGTCAGGTAGCTGGTTTGTTTTTCAGATCAGCTTATCACATATCAGATCACGTTATCATACAGCTGGTCTGGTTTTCAGATCAGATATCAGCTCAGGTTATCACGTAGCTGGTCTGTTTTTCAGATCATATTATCAGGTATCAGATCAGGTTATGATGCAGCTGGTCTGTTTTTCAGATAAGCTTATCAGGTATCAGATTAGTTTATTAAATAGCTGGTCTGGTTTTCAGATCAGTTTATCAGGAATCAGATTAGTTTATTAGGTAGATGGTCTGTTTTTCAGATCAGGTTATCAGGCAGCTGGTCTGTTTTTCAGATCAGCTTATGAGGTATCAGATGAGGTTATCAGGCAGCTGGTCTGGTTTTCAGATCAGCTTATCAGGAATCAGATCAGCTCTTTAGGTAGCTGGTCTGGTTTTCAGATCATCTTATCAGGTATCAGATGGAGTTATCAGGCAGCTGGTCTGGTTTTCAGATTAGCTTATCAGGTATCAGATCAGCTGGTTAGGTAGCTTGTCTGGTTTTCAGATCATCTTATCATGTATTAGATCAGGCTATGAGGATTTGCTCTGATTTTCATATCAGCTTATCTGGTTCAGATTGGGTTGTCGTAGCTTTTTATCCTTCCAACATGCTTTTTAGTTTTCTCATCTTACTTAAACATTGTAATTACATTAGCATTCTCTATTATCAAATGGTTACATATTTTGGTATAAGTTTGGCATAAGTAGTGTGAATCAACATTATTATGTCACCCTATACAAAACTATGCTTCTCACACACAACATCATTAAATTTCATATATGAATTATATTTAGCTTCGTCAGCAGAAATAACAGATTCAGTATCTGTAAATACAGGGTGTTTTTTTTAGAGGTATAGAACTTCGAATTGAAATAAAACACAAGAAAATCGTTTTAATGTCCATCAATTTGGCTTTATTGGAAGGATAATTTTATGCCATTAACGTTTAAATATGATTTCGGGCATGTGGCCGCCGCGGCTGGCTCGAATAAAGCCAATTCTACAGGTCCAATTTTCAACCACTTTTTCGAGCATATGGGGCCGTATGTTGGCAATAACGCCACGAATGTTGGCTTCCAAGTCCCCTAACGTTTCTGGTTTGTTGGCGTAGACGAGCGACTTCACATATCCCCAAAGAAAATAATCCAATGGTGTCAAATCACACGATCTTGGTGGCCAATTGACAGGTCCATTCCGCGAAATTATGCGCTCATCGAATGTTTCCTTCAATAAATCGATTGTGACGTGCGCTGTGTGGCATGTAGCGCCGTCTTGTTGGAACCACAACTCATCCACATTCATGCCATCCAATTCGGGAACGAAATAGTCGGTTATTGCTGTGCACGGTGGCGAATCGATTCATTCGGGTCCTCTTCAACACTTTGCTCTACAGCGGCAATTGTTTCTTCGGTGCGCACTGTTCGACGTCTCTGCGGATGCGTATTATCACATAGAGTAAACGTAGTGCGAAAACGATCCATGGTTAACCGAATTAATTGCTCTGATAGACGATTATGTCGACCATAAAATGGACGGAGCTTGCGGTAAACTTCGCGAACTGAACCATTATTTTCGAAATAAATTTGCACGATTTGCAAGCGTTGTTCTTTTGTCAACCTGTTCATGATAAAATGGCAAACCAACTAAATATTAATCACTTGACAGCTGAAAAAATGGCCGCCAGTTAAAAAAGTGATGCCAACTTAAAGTTCTATACCTCAATAAAAAACACCCAATATTGAAAAAATATCAATACAAACACTAAGCATGTAAATTCGGCGTTGTCTGGACAGTTAAATTGAAGAGCATAAAATAAAATGAGATGTGGCTTCTGAACAGTTCTTTTTTGAAATGAGCAGTCTTGCGATAATATGAGGCCCTATTAAAGGCATATTAAATATCTTTCATACTGTCGTGCAAATAAATATACTTATGTTTATGTATGTACGAGGTTCGTTCAAAACGTATCGCGAATTTTGATTTTCGCGGGTTACGTATATTCGAATTGTGATTGTTTTTTGTTGCGTTATGTTCGTTCTCATGTGTCTCACTTATGCCGACCATTTCGGCCATTTTGAAAGTTCAGTTAATTGTTGACAGGTGCTTTGCTTGTACGTGTTTTGGCTCGATTTTTACCTATTAAAACAAATTTAACAAATTTTTGGTGAAGCATTAATTTTGTCTCATCAATAAAAAAATTACGTTATTCCTGTAAATCAAAGGAAAAGAAATATGGCCAGTAGCTAATTTCAGTCTGTTTTCAATGTGTTGAGCTGGCAGCAGAGTTATTTTTTTCTAGCAACTCTGTAGAAATATTCATGATTTTTCAGCACGTTTCGAACACTTTCATGTAATGTATTTA
Organism: Nowickia ferox; assembly: GCA_936439885.1. Classification (NCBI taxonomy): domain Eukaryota; kingdom Metazoa; phylum Arthropoda; class Insecta; order Diptera; family Tachinidae; genus Nowickia; species Nowickia ferox. The sequence goes on along the minus strand of OW387023.1, from coordinate 71,297,254 downwards.
CCCAACATTAATTGCTGATTAGATGTGCTAGTCCTCTATTGCTGGAATGCAGCTTATTTATAATAATTCTTATTATTTTAGTTTCAATGCGCCGAATAATATTTTTTGTCCGCCTGGCGAATGCTTTGGTTCCAGTTCTTTTTCAGCACGGTTAATGATATAATAAACTGTCTTGAGAATAAGGGAAAACATTTCAATAATTAGTTTGCAGGATTTTTCCTTGTAATAATTGAAATACTTTAATTGAACAATATTTTTGTTAACCTGTTTTCCTCGCACTTTTTTCGAGCTTCACTTCTTGTAGGTAAGACAAGTATTTTATTAAAATACCCTAAAATAAGTATTTTGCAGACAATACTATGTTTTAAAAAAATCCAGGCGCACAAAATTCCATGAAATAGCGAATTTTTGTTATATGTTATTAAATTGAAAACATATTTCTGACACCGCGTACGAGAAATGGTTTACTATCTTTTGTTGTGTTTTTGTAATGAGCGCTTATGTCTGTAGAACCATGCGTCATGTTGTCGTAGACAAGCAGAGCTAACGGTATGCACAAAAACAAATCAAAAATGAATTTATAATTCATAATCAGTGTTGCCATTTTTCCCTACGCGTTCAAAAAATTTCTACTGCAGAAATCCCTGCGTATTTTTATCACTAAAATAGAAGAAAACCATTAGTTATAAAAAAAAAAAATATATGTTTATTAAGGCTTTGGTAAAAAATAAGTAAAAAACTAAAAAAAAATAACACATACATATGCACTTTTAATTTAATTCAAATAAAACAACAAAAAGTTTTAAAAAAATTAATATGAATAGTTTTTTTCATATAAAATTTTAAATTCAATTCAGGTACAAAAACCGGTTTTTTTTAAATTAACATACATACATATGTAACTCATGTACCAGGTGGTGCTAAGTTAACAGCTGCTTTTCTTAGGAAGTTTGGCTAGTCAAATTTCATTGCAATAAAATTTGTAGGAAGTTTGATTTGTCAATTTTTATTGCAATCAAATACTAGGTAGATTTTTTTGTTGCAGGCTTGACACCACCTGGTACATTCGCCTTGGCATATACATACATACAAACCTATTAGTGTCGCCAACTTTTTAAACCACAAACAACTGTGGAAACATATTTTTCAGCGATTTAAACGAATATAAAATTTTTGAACCCTTTTGAAAAAGAAATTATTACTAAAAAAAAGTTATGTTTGCATTTATTTCATAAATAATGCGACATGACGAAAAAATCCCTACATTTTGGAGAATATAAAAAATCTGTCCGATTTTCCCTACGCTTCTATTTTAGTATCAAAAATACCTACATGTAAGGTTTTTCCCCTACTTCTGGCAACACTGTTCATAATTCATGTTTGAATGTAAAATTACTAGATTATTTGAGCATTGAAAACTTTTTTTGACAAACTGTACATACATAAGTATTTGTATGTATGTGCCACTTGACTATAATTTATAGCTGTCGTCACCAGGGTTGCAAGATTTTTTCCGACTTATTTCGCAAAATTGATTTTAAAAATCGCCAAAATCAATTTTATATAGTTTTTACCCAACTGCGCTTCTTTTGCGGCCTTATATAAACCCAACTCGTAGACCGATTTTACTGATTGTTACATCAATCTAATTGTCTTAATCTCAGGAGAGTCATTAAAGATATGAAATTAGTAAAAATTCAATATGGCGGCCAACAAACGCCATTTTGTATATAAGAAAAAAATAAAAAGTGCGCGAACTATATCAAAATGACTATCATTCGACAGGTATTTTAAAATCATCTTTAGGTTTTTCTTATGATTTTTCATTTCGACCGTTTAGGATATTGAACGGTTCAATGTTGGTTTTAGTCGGGTTTTTTAATTACTACTTGTTCTTAATATATATTTGATAATAAATTTGTTTTTCAATAACACTATTTTTTAATATAAATTTTCATAAAATAGTTGTATAAAAATTTATGAGAAAATCGCCAAAAGTCAAAATGAAACCGTCAAAAATTATTTCTTGTAAATTTTTCTCATCCAAATTCAAAACGCATTAATTACTATAATTAATATAAGAAAAAAAACATAAAAATCTAATTGGTTTAATATATTGTATACCAGGTTTGGTAGGATTTATTTCTGAAAGTATCTCCAGAAAAATCGCCATGTCGCCAAACCAAAAATTTAGACGCTATATCTGACAACCCTGGTGGTCACCATCCCATTGCCCTGAGGGTTCTGCTAACATTCTGCTTTGCATACCCTGTAGTCGGCGAACGGTGGCTCAGAATCAATTTACATCGGCCAAAACCTAAATTTTTTCTTGACATAGATTCGTAAAATTTTTACACCATCCGAAAGCAAACATATCAAAACTAAGGTAGCCAAAAAATTTGGTCAAAATATTCTCATATTTTATCTGAAATAAATTACGATTAAAGGGCTGCGGTCTTTTTGGTTATGTTAAGTAAGCTGTTCTTTTTAAGAAATCATATGTGCACACGCTGTATAATTTGTAGTTAGAGTGCGATGTAAGAAATTTTAATCCTTCATATTTACATAAAACTTGAAGTTTAGTAGTGTATAACTTTTGAAGATCAAAAGGGGTCAAAAAACGGTAACCCTACAGAGAAAGACGAAAGTGTCTTCTTTAAGTGTATATATACTTTTGTACCCGCTACGACCCGCCTCTGGAACACTTTTTTATTTTAATGAAAATACTCAACAATTACACACAAAATTTTGTACCCAAATTGCTAGAAAATCTACCTTAGAAATCACGTAAATGCCATTCTACCTGAACAAAATAAAAATAACAATAGCAAACTATTTTTATACACATAACTTTGAATTAAAAAAATAGAGATTAATATTTAAAACCGAATACGGCGAACTCCAAATAAACAATCATAAGTACAAATCGCAATTTTGTATAGTTAATTGATTTTTGAATATTATGGTAGGTAGACAAGTTGGTGGGAAGATATAGCTATAAACCCACGTTCATTTCGAAGGTCTTTTCCTTCTTACCTGTAAGGAAATAAAGAAGGAGCGGAGGAGTTAATTTTATTCGAAAATTGAGAATTTAAGTAGGTAACCTAGATTAGGTTTAAAAATTTTATATTGAATATTGTATTTATATAAGGACAATAATTTGGAAATAAAATTTAGTTTCATACAAATATTTGATTCTAAAAGATTGATAAATTTTTGCAAGTTTTACTTTATAGCGTTTTAGCAAATACATTACTTTCAGCTTAATAAAAATATGGAGAGTTTCAGCTATAAAGAATTGACTGAAGAATTTTTTAAAAACAAAAATGAGGAAGATGTTATGAGCTACATTCATAGAAAAATAAACTTAAATTCTTACAGCAGTGAAACAGAATTGGAGTTACAAAACAAAGTATCTGCTTTTGTAAAAAATTTAAAAAAAACGCTACAAGGAAGCTGATTGGAGTAAAAGTAAATGCAATATATGCTTTGCAAAATGGTTACAAGGTGAACTTACCATCCAGATAACTTCTGAAACTACAAATAAAAACAGTGGAGGAAGACCACAAAAATAGCTAGATAAATGTAGCGATAGATCTAAGAGGCGAAAACTGAAAAATATAAATGAAGAAATCGGATGTGGAAACATTAAAGATAGTTTGCTTTACCAATTGCGATCACAAAATCCACTAACTAAATTGAACATCATTGAAAAAGTTATTTCCGCTAGTCCAGTGAGAACAAAACGGATCCTTAAAAGCATTCCAACACCCAACGAGGAAAAACAGTTCACAAATGAGGAAGCGCTTGCATTATTTCTGGATTTGAAGTTAACAAAACAGCAGTATACTCAGCTCAGATTGCGTGCGATCAAAAAAGGCTCAAATTTATACCATTCATATCATCACATAATTGCAGCTAAAAAGAACTGTTGGCCTTCAAACGAATATATTACAATCACACCGATTTCTGCAAAGGTACAACTGCAAGCTCTACTTGATCATAAAGCCGAACGGTTGTTACAATCATTTAACGGAAGTGAGTTGAAGAAATATGGAAACTGCAAGTTAACTATATTTTGTAAATGGGGATGCGATGGATCTTCTGGACAAAAGCAGTATAAACAATTTTTATGTGAAGATATTTCGGACACAGATCTCTTCATGGTGTCATTTGTATCATTACGATTAATAAAGAACTTAGAAGAGTCAGAACCTTCTGCCAGTACAATGCAAACAAGGTATATTTGGAAAAATCAAACACCATCCTCTACTAAATACTGCAGACCAATAAAATTTTAATTTAAAAAGGAAACTCATGATACCATTAAAAATGAAGTAAGTGATATTAGAGCTCAAATTTCAACACTACAGCCATTAGAATTGGAGATAGATGGACAGATTATTGAAATAAACTACCAATTAGTGTTTTCAATGATAGATGGAAAAATTGCGCAGGCTTTGACTGAGACAAATGCTTCATCCAGCTGTATTATATGCAAAGCAACATCAAGTTATTTAAACCACGAACCGACAAAGTCAGTATATAGTACTAATGCATTTGAATTTGGATTATCACCGCTACATACAAGAATAAGATCTATGGAACACATACTGAAAATAAGCTATGATTTATACTTCGGATCTTCAGGATCAGTAAGAAATAACGACACCAACAAAGCTAAGGAAATTAAAAAAGAAACATGTTCAAGATGAATTTCTCAAACATGGGTTGATAATAGGTCAACCAAAACAAGGATCAGGCAATACAAATGATGATAATACCGCAAGAACATTCTTTTTAGATCCCGAAACTACATCTAATATAACAGGTGTTGATAAAGACCTTATTTCAAGATTTAAAACAATTGTTGAAGTACTTGCGTGTAATGAGTAAATTAATGCTAGGAAATTTGGTGATTATGCCGAGGAAACCGCTAATATATATACATCCAAATATCCATGGAGAAATATGTCTGCAACAGTGGTCATTAAGCACCATATATTACCAATTGGAGATTTATCAGAGGAAGCCCAGGAAAAGAGAAATAAGGATTACACATTTTACAGATAAAATTAGAGAGAAGAATTTCACGAAGCTATACAAATGAAGATTTGTTTAATATATTATTAGCAACGTTAGCTTTTATTTGGCTTAAATACTTTTAAAGATGCCGAGTGTCTAGTGTGTATCAACAAATAAAAAAATACATACAGTCAAAGAATTCACTCCATACAAGCGTTCATTCATATAAAACTAAGCCATAAAAATGTTTTACTTATACCCAATTAAATATTTACAAGAGTGATTTTTTAGTATTAGTACTGTGATACATTTATACATTTTCTCTTTGATGACCACTGATTTATCCCTATCGGATTTTTATTAGCTAGGTCAAAATATGGGTGACTTTTTGCGAACTCATTTACAACTAGCTTCTGAATTAGCTCATAAATGATACAGGCGTGTCAGTTGTTATTCGTACAATTATACTTTTGCCGACGAGTATTGAACTAACTTTAAGGTAACTCAAAACTGATGCAGAGATTAGTGAGTTGTTTTTGTACAACTAACTTCTCCTTGATAGGTTTTGAACTAACTGCTATCTAACTCAAAGCTGATGCTGAGATGAGTAAAAGTTTATCGAGAAGACGTCAGCATAAAACTCATGTTTATGTTAGGCCTGTGCCGCCTATATTTTATATGGCGCGATAGCCAAGTGTTAAGTATGATGGCTGACAAGCAAAGTGATCATTCTCGTCTCTAAAAAAATATAATTTAAGTTCACTAAAAATGTTAATCATATGTAAGTTAAATCATACCTAGCTCAAATCATGCTCTTTTTTTGATGCACCGCAAACTAACTCATCTTTGGTCAACCATTAGGTAGTCAGCTCGCAGCTCACTAATAGTGCACTTGAATTTTGTCAGCCAAAAACTAACTCGAAATGAGTTAACTTTTGGTCATTTGAAACTTATGCAGCGTGAATGAGTACTGACTCATTCTGAGGACATTATGTTGAAAAACTGAATAGCGTTTAACATGTAAAATGAGTTAGCTTTTGAGTCAGTTCTCACTAGTCTCTGATTAACCATTCGTTACCTTTAAAAATGGTTTTGCAGCTATATTGGTGAGAGAATTTGAAGAACAGTGATAAGAAAAAGTAATCTGACAGATTTTAATTCAAATATATTCTCAAGGAATTGTTTTCGTTGTAAAAAAAGCAGTTCATACTAAATTTTCTACCTTTTCACTTCGTAAAATGAGAAAGTTTGCTGTTTTAAAACTTATCTTTTTAAAAAACAATACATATTGAAAATTTTTCGACTTTAGCAAGTAAATAAATCGCAAATTCCTTAATAAAAACTCCATCAGGAAACGGTCTACCTTACCTAAAAATGTGTAAGTTCACTAAGCTTGAAATTTCTTTGCTTAAACTAAAATAAAATTTGATTTCGTTATTTTGTTCCCCTCTTACCATCGCTTCAATTTTTCTCCAACATTATAGTGTTTTCACACTCGCATGGTTTTACTAAAAGTTGATTTTAACGTTAAAACCAACTGTTAAAACTAGGGTTTACCATACAAAATGATTTTGTTAAAACAAACTTAAACCCATTTTTGAAGCCAGTGAATAAGAATAGATACCAATTGATAAATTTTCAACTTAAAAATGGATGCAGCCGCAACAATAATCAACAAATTGCAGAGAAAAAGAATCTTTTAGACGGAAAACAACGAAAATATTTTAAATGACCTCTTGGAAGTGAAAATCGACGATATGACTGACATCCATCTGCGAATAAAAACGGTTTAGCTTATAATGTATTTGTGCATTCTTCATATATAATTATTTGATTTCCAAGCCCTTCTTCACTTTGTATAAGCAGTTTCATATTTTAAAATTGCTTATTTAGAGCGCATTGTGAAATTTAAAAATTTTTCATATAAAGAAAAACAGTTTTTGTGCAGTTTGTCAAATAAGTATTATAAAAATCAGAACAAAATACAGTAATAAATACACGCATTTCTGCAGGAGATTTATTTAATTTTTAACAAATTTACTACACATTCTGTGAGTTAAAACCTAAATTTATCAAACCCGCAGTGTGAACGCAAAATCAGCTGTTTATGGTTTTAACGTTAAAACCAGGTTTTAACTTTAGGTGTGAAAACACTATTATACCTAATCATATTGATACGAAAAGAATAAAAATTTCTATAAATAACAATTTTTATAATGCCTCTTATATGTTTGATAACAAAAAATACATTGGGTGTTATCAAAGGTATTCTGTATCGATAAGTATTTTCTTAATTCCATCATTTATTTTACACATTGTATTTGAAAAATATCAATACAAACACTAAGCATGTAAATTTGGCGTTGTCTGGACAGTTAAATTGAAGAGCATAAAATAAAATGAGATGTAGCTTCTGAACAGTTGTTTTTTGAAATGAGCAGTCTTGCGATAATATGAGGCCCTATTAAAGGCATATTAAATATCTTTCATATTGTGGTGCAAATAAATATACTTTTGTTTATGTATGTACGAGGTTCGTTCAAAACGTATCGCGAATTTTGAATTTTCGCGGGTTACATATATTCGAATTTTGATTTTTTTTGTCGCGTTATGTTCGTTCTCATGTCTCTCACTTATACCGACAATGTCGGCTATTTTGAATGTTTAGTTAATTGTTGACAGCTGCTTTGCTTGCACGTGTTTTGGATCGTCTTCGATTTTTATCTATTAGAAAAAAATAGAACAAAAAACCTGTATAAAATTTTTGGTGAAAAACGAAATTAAGTGCGCGGATGCATTCCGAATATTGACTTTGGCATACAGAGTAGCTACCTTGGAACGTTCATCGGTGGTATAAAATGTTCTCAGAAGGTCGAGAAGATGTGAACGGCGAAGATCGTGCCGGACGCTCGACCACTTCAACAACAGTCGAAAAAATTGATGGAGTGAAGAAAATGGTATTGGCCAATCGTCGAATCACCCTTAGAGAAGTTGGTGAGCACCTAGATTATTCTTCGATTTTTATCAATGATTTGGTCATGAGACGGGTCGCCGCGAAATTTGTACCAAAATTGCTCAATTCCGACCAAAAAGCATTGCATGAACATTGCTAATGAGCTGTTGGACTCTGTCCACGACGACCCAAATATGCTCCAGATGGTCATATTTGGTGACGAATCGTGGGTTTATGTTTATGACGTGGATACCAAAGCTCGAATATACTTAACCCGCGAAAATTCAAAATTCGCGATACGATTTGAACAAACCTCGTATGCATTTGTGTAAGTTTATTCCACTTAAATATGTATGTATATGGTATACGAATTAAATAATCATATTAATATATAGTATACGAATTGAATAATTGTATTAATATATAGTATACGAAAACTGTACATACGACTCAATGTTAAACAAAAATTTTACTTTTTCAAGGAAAATCATTAAATTTGCCAATTTATTTTTATTTTAAAGTAGAAGTAATTTAAATTAAATAAAAATATTTCAGTAAACAATATTAAACAAACAAAAAATAATAAAATTAATTATTTTTTCTGCAGCAAAAATGTACATACGATGGATTGTTGAATAAATTTTAAAACTTTTCCAAAATTTTAATAGCGTGTCCTCTTTTTGCATCAAAAACTTCTTTAAGCCTTTTAGGCAGCGAAGAAACCAATTGTGTAATTGTTTCCACTGACACATTTTCTTATTATTCCTTTAAAATTGAAGTTATTTGAGATTGAGATAATGGGCGTCTAGTTTGTAAGTATCTGCTTCAAGGGTGCTCATATAAGTATTTTCGATCAGCTTCGGTTTTACTTTTTGAGAACTCATTCCTTAACATTTCCTTAATGTTTCCACTATAATTGCTTCGCTCTCTATTAATTCTTCGCACCCCAATCATGAGCGAATCAACTTGCTTCGCCTTACAAAATTTGAGAACGAATCAAGTAGATTTAATATGAATCTATTTGTTAAGAACGTAAAATTGGTATATTGGCTCCAACTTTATCTGAACTAGCTTTTAAAACAAAATAAGTATGTATGTATGGGTGTGTAAACAAATAAAAACAAACCAAATGCACGTGCGTATGATACGTATGTATGTGTGAATATACATAAAAATGCCAATCGTAGCACGAATGCGCCGTGTAAACAGCATGATTCATAAACATGATTGAGGAAGCGAACCATGTGATTCAACTCGTAGTGGAAACATAGTATAACCAGCATTGAATAGTGTTTGGGGTCGTTATCATGTATAAATATAGATATATTTCTGTTTAAGGTGTAATTTCTCAACACAGCAAAAATAATTTTTTTTAATATGCAAATAACCACGACATATGTACATAATTCCATCGAAAAAAACTTTAATTCTCCAACTCCATCGGCACCTTTGCACCCCACACCGTTACGGAGCCGTATATTGTTTCATAGTACTGCATACGTTTATTTTTTGCGATTTATTATTATTTTTATTACATTTTATTCATGTTCGTGATCTTCAGTTTTCTCCAAATAGGTTGAACTTACACTTGTCCATAAACATAACCATTTCCCAAAACTGATATTTATTATATAGGCGTCCAGGGGGCAAACTACGGCATACGATGTCAATCAAATTCTCTATAAAAACACAATCAAAATTTGTATGCAACTTTGTATGATATATAGTAGAATGCCGTAATTTGCCGCCAGAGCACAAGTACACCGGTTAATTTTTTTTATGGGGCTTATGTACGATCTTTTTCTGGCTATACGTGACTATAATCCAACTTTACGCAATTGTGAATGCTAGAGAATGGCTTCATTTGAAAGCTTGATGACTACACTACTAACCGATCGTCGCTTGATGTTTTCTTTTCTTTTTTATAAGCTTCTGCTAATAATTAGAGAAAATTATAAACAAAATTTAACACATATTGCTAAAACAAGACAAATGCCCAATAATTGACTTCTAAATTATATACTATTTAGCTAATTGCCACTTAAATTTCATTAAAATTTCCCAGTATTATGGAAATCTTTTCAAACAATAGCTGTTTAATATAAATAAAAAGTTAGGTTATTAATGTGTAGAAAATTAAAATTGCATAAAAATACATTTTATGAAACAAAAAGAGCATCAGAACGAATTTTTCTATTTATTTTTCTATGATTTGAAACTATATATTGTATGTTATATATTTAAGAAAAATTAACGAAATTCTTTTTAATACGATCAGGTGATGTTAATGTACATGTTTTCAATAAACACACACAATCACAATAATATTTGGTATCCTCGTAAAATTTAAGTAGTATTTAAATACACAAGGTTGGGCATTTAACAGACCCACCTAAATTACGACACACAGCGCAACATAATTTAGCGCTTTTCTTTTACGCTGAAATGAGTGACATAAATTAGAGCGTTAATGTTGCGTCAGAAACAGTAATGTTTACTCATTTCTATTAATAAAAAACTCTAAAAATAGAAATAAACATGAAAAAGCTAAGTTGACCTGAAAGAGTTAAAGTTACACTACTTAATAAAAACAACAGTACTTTTGCAACCAACTTTACTTCTATACGCGCTTTGAAAATTGGATTTTCCAATTGCAAATGGTTGACGCCGCGTTAATTTAGGTTGGTCTGTAAGTTTCATTTAATTGTCTCTCAACTTTGTACTGAAGAAATGAATTCGGTACTTAAATGGCACTATATGTTTAGGTGATAATACAATAATACTCTTTATAATGTGTGTAGTGGTAATGCAAAATTAGTGCAATATTAATACATTATTTTGAGTAGATTTTATTTTAGTGGAAAAAATTTTGCACTAAAAGTAACAATGAAATATTGATGCATTATTTTAAAAATATATGGTTTAATGCAAAATAAATGAAAGTTAGTTATAATGTAATAAATTTGTATTTGCATTGATTTGGTTTAGTGTTTGAAAATAGTCAATGCGTTTGCTTATTTAATGCAGTAGTCCCAAATCTGCATACAACAAAAAGGAAATGTATGGACAGACAAAACCGAACTTAATTTATTAATTGATAAACCGTTAATTAGTTAAATAAGTATAAAAAAGAAACATATGTATTTTGATAATTAAATATAATTATTTTTAAATGTTTTGTAACTCGTTTTTTAGGTAAAAACTTATTTAAACTTTTTGAAATACGTTTTCACTGCACACAATTGTGTATAGCAAAGCAAAACAAAACAAAAGGACCTACGAAAATTGTAAACAACTTTTGACATTCACGCATTAACACTACACGAGAAGAAAATTGATCACCTGAGTAATTGCATATACATACTTTATATAAATTTACTTTGCTCAAATATATGATCTCTTGATAAAACTCATAATGCCATTTCTACAAAAAAAAATCATTAAGAAAACCTGTCCAACCGGAATGTCGATTAGCTGTTATGTTGCTGTAAGTGTGTGTTAATTTAATGAAATCTAACAAAACGTTCACAAACATTAAATTTTAAATCAGATACGTAACTCATGGAACCTAATTCCAGTCGCTGGCCTGGTCCATTTTATTAGGAAAAGAAACCGTAAGATGCATAATTCTGCAGACAACTGACATAATATGGAACAAAATTGGCAGAATGTATGTATGGCACTTAAACATAAATGATACTTAATTCAGAAGTCAATTATTGGACCTAAGTGAACACAAAATCATAAAACAAATGGTGTTACAATAACTTTAATACAGTTCAAACGCGTATGTACACTTTTGCGACGTTTTGTAATTAACATTTTGCATTCGTTATTGCTTTTCCAAAAAAACAATGGTGTCTTTCTATGTTTTTTTTAAGTTATAATTAATTAAAAAACTGCCAAAAAAATTATTAAGCAGTATTATCTTATTAGAACGTGAAATCATCATAACATGTTTTACTTTCTCCAAATGAAGTTTGTTTGTCAAAACTTTTAAATGTTTTGTGTGTTCTTCATACACGCTCTTCAACATAGAAAAAGCATTGGAATTCATAATTCTTGAAAGTTTAATGAAAAACATAAAAAAGTTTTAATATATATATTTAATATATTTATAACTATTTTTACTTTGTTTTATATATGGTTTTTGATGAGGGATTTTTTACAACTACGACGAGAAAGGAATGTGAATGAGATTGTCCCTGATATGAAGTAAAAAAGTCAAAATAAAAAAACTGTAAAAACTGACAGCTTTAAAGAAAAACTGATAAAAAATATTATTACTCGTTAATTTGAAATGCTGGTCCCATGTTATACTTAGGGTACAATGTTTTCAAAAATTAAAAATTAAATAAAACTTATGAATGTAAGATATGAAATCGTATGCAGAGTTTTGCGACCAAGTGTATGTAATATACGAATTGAATAATCATATTTTCACTGAACTACTTATGACATCAAAGTTATACGCCCTTCAATATTTATTTTATCTTGCTTACAGCTTACTTCACTATTCCATCAATTAAAACTTGTTTACAATTTGCCAGCAGAACAAATCTTTGAAATTTGATTTATCTGTTCTTATTGATTTTTCTCCTATTTAAGTACTTTGCTCTTTATATATGTATATATTTTTCAATATGATTTCTTATGTATTTATATATGTAGTATTTTTCACAAAAAATCTTTCAAATTGTTCATTACTTATATAAATAAATAGATATATACAAATATGTATATTTATTCTAAGTAACTTTTATATAACACCACATGAATACGTTATGAAGAAAAAATCTTATGACTTTAATAATAATTTGTTTGTCCGTTTAGCTCCAACCAAAGCAAAATTTTTCAGGAAACTGGCTGTTTGTTGTTACAAAACTCTAAGTACTCTTTTCGTTATTAAGCATTCAATAGGAATGTATATTTATGCACGTGGCTTTGTTTCCTTCCACTCGCTCTCATGTACTAGATTCTCAACTTTCCAGTGTAACCAATAATGAATTGTTTTATAAGAAAAGTATAAAATAATAAATATGCCTTTCGCTTATCCCTTACATAGTGTGCACACCTGCCGATTTTATATCATAACTCATAAAATAATGCTGTAATTTTTTCATTAATATCAACACAAGGGGGTAGATGTTGCTAATTTTATATCATGATGAATCAAACAAATATTTGCAAAATGTTGAGTGTTGTTTAATTTTTTGGTCACAAATAATTGTTGTGCCGCCTTTTTCAAACAAAAATTTTATGATAAATAAACGTCAACTGCACAGTGACACATAAATTGACATTTGATATCAAGATGAATTTATCAGCCCGTGAGCTCTGATGATTATATCATAACGCTGCTACAATATTAATAAATTTAGTTAAACATCAACCATACAACCATTTGATGGAATCATTTCATCACAATCCTCACAATATTTGTTTTTAATATTTAGCTTACTAATTCCCAAAATAGCCTTCGACTGGCTAGCATAGGTGTGCGTTTCTATATGCGCATTTACTTCCGTTTGAGTCATAAAGACTTTACTGCAGATGGGACAACTTGCGGTATTCATTTTATTTAATTATTTTTATTATTTATTTATTTGTTTATAATTTATTTAATTATTTTATCTATAAACAATTTATTTAATTATTTTATTTATAAAAAATTTATTTAATTATTTTATTTATTTTGTAGTTTTTTTTTGTTCGTTTGTTTTCAAACACTTTAACAATTTGGTTTGGAAATAGGTTGTGACTTGTTGAAATATCAGAGTATACTGATGACAATCTACATTATTTTTTCTACTTATATACGTTACATAAGAATCGCGTAGTAGTCATCATATCCAATTTCTCTGTTGTGGTTGTTACGACATATAATGGAATTCATACACACACACACACTCGCCCATACACACACACATCCCTACGACTCATACGAGAATCGCTTTGTAGTCACCAAATCTAATTTCTCTGTTGGTATTACGGTATTTGATGAAATTGATATACACAGCAACACCCAGACCAAAATCGCTAGCATCAGTTTGCAATATGAAGGTATAGGAAAAAACGGCGGGCACGTGAGTGCAGATCCTTCTATAAGTTTTTGCTTTATTTTTGCAAAAGCTATTTTCTACAATTGTTACATTAAACTCAAATATACTAAAATAAAAGTATAATTACTCCTATTCATAAAACTCTGCTTGTCAACCTGATGGGACTCAAAATATTTAATATCTGAAATGCACTTGTACATATAAAAACTATGCCAACACAATATTTTTCTATCTCCATAAGAATAGCAATGCCAATAGCCTAGAAAACATATATACACTCATATATAAATATGTATGAAGAAGTGTTGATATAATTCACAAAAGCAATGATATTCTTCAGAGCAAAAATAGATATGATCACATACATTAATCCAACAACATAAACATACATACATACATTACCAAATACATGCCCCTCCATTCCAAACATCTATCAGGTAGCTACCTACAGCTATTAGATTATTTCCCCAGAGATCCCGAAAAAAAATGTATACATACGAGCCCTAATCAGTATTAATTCATATACTGTGCCTTTTTCTCACATTATATTTAAATAGTTATTTACTAATATTTTTCTTCACAACAACTAAACACTAGTTCAAATTGTTTAAAGAAAATTATTATTGTTTATTATGATTTTTTGTACAGACAACAGTAAACTCAATGTTTTTTGAGAAAACCTTAACTAAACCTATGCACTGATTCTTCACTGGACGTAAATAAAGCCATTTTTAATTCATACAGCGTTATCTAAATGTAATTTAATGTACTTTAAAACTGTGTTACATCTCCTTTATTCATTATGACAGCATTTAAACGTTTATTCATGGTATTTACTAAATAATTGCATTCTTCTGGGGTTATTGTGGCCCAAATAGCTAGTAATTTATCTTTCAACGCATATATAGTTCTTTGGGGATCATTACGCAACCGTCTCTTCATTAATGCCCAAAGATTTTCTATTGGATTGAGGTCAGGACTAGAAGAAGGCTAGTCCAAAACATTAATCCTGTTGCCTTGAAACAAATTTCTTGTGATTTTGGCTGTATGGCATGAAGCTCCGTCCTGCTGAAAGATAAATTCGTCAAGAGTGGTTAACATTTGTACCGATGTTAATAACTGTTCCTCCAAAATTCGGACAAATTTCTCTGCATTTACAGTACCCTTTATAAAATGCAGCTTTCCTACACCATTTGCCGAAAAACATCCCCATACCATAACACTTGCTGGGAATTTCACTGTCCGTTTTAAACAGTCTTTATGATACTCTTCACCTTTTTTACGAATAACTCGATTTCTGGACTCATCGCTAAAGATGACTGAGTTCCATTGTTGTTGAGTCCAAGAGCTCTTGATTTTCGCCCATTGTAGCCACTTTTTCTTTTGCAAGGCAGTCAACAGGGGTTTTTCCCTGGCCTAGCAATAAAATTACACAATGATAAAAAATCGGCCACAAATTGTAGGCAAGAATAAATACCTTGTAGAAACCATATCCATATTTTTTTTAAATGCTGCAATGTCCATTCACGTCCTATGGGCCTCCCGACTGCCTGCGACCATTCCGCGGCCAAGTTTCTAACGGTAGTCTCACGGTCCTGCTTGATTATTGATGCTAATGCTCTTGTTTCGCGGTAGGTAATTTTAGAAACACGACCACGATTGCTTACTCGAGTAGCTGTCGTAAAATTTTTTTTATAATTTGCAACTATGGATTGAACTTTTGCTATAGATAAGCGAAAAGCTTTTGCAATTGTACCGTAGCTTTCTGTTAAATTGAATTTTTTATGATAAAATCGCGAATTTCTGAACCTTCTGGCTTGTCACTTGTCATATTGAAAACTAAATTTTAAGAAGAAACGATGGATCACATGTTTTTTCCATACTCATAGATAACTGTAAAATTATATTTCATGTATTTATTTTTAGAAATCGGCATTGTTTTCTAATTTTAAGGTATGTATGAATTAATGGTTGCCATTTTTACTTTCATTGAAAAAAATAGTATTTCCGCGAAATTGACCATATGTACTAATTATGCAAAATTTCTTTTGCTTATTAATAGCAGCAAAATTAAGAATAAAATTTTCTTTAAAAATATGTGTATTAATATTTAAATATGAATAAAGAAAATAAAGAAAAATTTTCGATTACACAGCATGTGTGCAAGATGAGTGCATGTATGAATTAATAGTGCTTAGGGCTCGTACAATAATAATCATACATACGCAAAGCAACGAAAACTCAGGGAGCAATCCAAGTCAATCAACTAACGATGACTACATACTCGTACACACATACACACAGATCCCTTGTCACTACCCTGCAGTCATTGGTACCAGCAAGTGCTTTTGTGTCAACACTAAAATTCTAGTGACAATTGTAGTATAATAAGTTTTCTTCTATACGTCAGTGTAAAAGAGAGAGAGAAAACAGATATGACGTATTTGTGGTGGAATTGTCCACAACTTTTTTCGTTGCTTTGCGTATATATGATTATTATTGTATGTATACATTTAGTTTTGTGGTCTCTGGGGAAATAATATAAAAGCTGTAGCCTACCCTGATAGATGTTTGGAATGGAGGGGGATAGGGAATGCATTTGGTAATGTGTGTATGCATGTTTATGTTGTTGGATTAATGTATATGATCGTATCTATTTTTGCTTTGAAGAATATCATTGCTCGTGTGAATTACATCAACACTTCTTCATACATATTTACATATATGTGTATATATGTTTTCTACGCTATTGACATTGCTATTCTTATGGAGATAGAAAAATATTGTGTTGGCATAGGTTTTATATGTACAAGTGCATTTCAGATATTAAATATTTAAAGTCCAATCAGGTTGACAAGCAGAGTTCTATGAATAGGGGTAATTATATTTTTATTTTAGTATATTTTACTTTAACAAAAACTTATAGAGGGACCTGCACTCACGTCCCCAGATTCTCATATGAATTGTGAGGATGTGTGTATGTGTGTGAGTATGTGTGTGTGTGTATACAAATTTCATCATATGTCGTAATACCGTGTTAGAAATTAGATTTGATGACTACTACGCGATTCTCATGTAACGTATATAAGTAGAAAAAATAATGTAGATTGTCATCAGTATACCCTGATATCTCAACAATTCACCACCTATTTTCCAACCAAATTTTTAAAGTGTTTGAAAACAAACAAAAAAAAACTACAAAAGTGCTAAAAGTAATTATTGTTTGTTAAACAAGTTTATAGTGCATAAAAAAATAATTAGATAAATTGTTTATAAATAGAATAATTAAATAAATTGTTTATAAATAAAATAATTAAATAAATTGTTTATAATTAAAATAATTAAATAAATTATAAACAAATAACACATAGTGTGTGTTTCTATATGCTCATTTACTTTTGTTTGAGTCTTAAAGACTTTATTGCAGATGGGACAACTTGCGGTATTCATTTTATTTAATTATTTTTATTATTTATTTATTTGTTTATAATTTATTTAATTATTTTATTTATAAACAATTTATTTAATTACTTCATTTATAAACAATTTATTTCATTATTCTATTTATAAACAATTTATCTAATTATTTTTTTATGCACTATTAAACATGTTTAACAAATAATAATTAGTTTTAGCACTTTTGTAGTTTTTTTTGTTTGTTTTCAAACACTTTAAAAATTCGGTTTGGAAAATAGGTGGTGAATTGTTAAGATATCAAGGTATACTGATGATAATCTACATTATTTTTTCTACTTATATACGTTACATGAGAATCGCGTAGTAGTCATCAAATCTAATTTCTCTGATGGTATTACGACATATGATGAAATTCGTACACACAAACGCACACACACATACACACATCCTCACAATTCATATGAGAATCTGGGGACGTGAGTGCAGGTCCCTCTATAAGTTTTTGTTAAAGTAAAATATACTAAAATAAAAATATAATTACCCCTATTCATAGAACTCTGCTTGTCAACCTGATTGGACTTTAAATATTTAATATCTGAAATGCACTTGTACATATAAAACCTATGCCAACACAATATTTTTCTATCTCCATAAGAATAGCAATGTCAATAGCGTAGAAAACATATATACATATATATGTAAATATGTATGAAGAAGTGTTGATGTAATTCACACAAGCAATGATATTCTTCTATTGAATTTGATTCAGAAATGTGCGAAACGTGTTTTTATTTTAAAGTGTTGACAATTGAAAACAATGACAAAAACAGTAAAAGTTCACTTTTGTAAAAGTCGTCAGTTTTTATTGTACAGATAAAAGAGTCAGTGTGCATATAGTTTAATGTGAGTTTTGTCTTGAACTTATGTGGCATGTACCCGTAATGGAAATTATACTTTTTCCATTTGGAAGCTCCAGTACACATAATCCTAAGTAAATTGCTTTATTATAGTATGTCTTGACTCTATTCATTTCGATAGCTACCATATTTTCGAAAAATATATATAAACTATGCACATTGGGTCTGGATATCCAATCTTGTGTCCCCACATTGTCCCGACTTGTTCTGTTACAAATTTTTTACAATTTTAACATATCTCCTCTTGTCCACATTTTCCATGGTTTTACCATACACTGCATTATTGAGTAGCTAAAATTTTTTTCAAAAGCATTTTTAGCAGTGGCTGTATATCTGGTATTTAGGTCAAAATAACTTTGTAACCATGGAGATTGTTTAAATGCTAGAATACGATGTGTTTTCTTTAAAACTAAGCCATATTCTAAGCATTGTTTCAGAAAACTTTAGTGTATCACGTATGATTGCTTTGTAGAGAAATTGGTTATCAACTTGCTATACTTCGCTTGCATAGTTTATTTATTTTCAGCGCAAAAAGGAACGTCATTATGCAGGTCATGTAAGTGTGACGGATAATCCAAAGTGACCTAAAACATAAAACCGTCTTTTCCATTGTCAGCTATGCTCTTTGGATCCAGATTCATCTCTGGTGCGATATCCATCTGAACCCACGATAAGGTAGATATTCGGACATCGCCCATCCGTAAAGGTTATTTGCGTCTATATAGACAAGAGATTCTGAGCGTTTCTCTTTATCAAAATCTTCCAAATATTTTTTCGAATATCTTTGACTACACTGTACGTATATCTTTCTTCATAAAATTGTACATGTCTATGTCCGTCAATAATTCTAATTGAATTTTTGTATATTTTAACAATGCATCCCAGGAAAGTCCAGGAGCTGTATAGTATTGACATGGATCCAGATCATGCAAACTTTTGCAAACTTTTCTGAAGTTCTCGAAAATATCTGTCAGTAAGAGGAAAATTGTTTTTAAGTAAAGTTCCATGTAATCTTTCATTGTTTAGCAACCAAAAGTCTTCCATACCTCTTCAGTATGTGAGTATTCATCTAAAGAAAAATATTTATTGTTTAGCTAATTAAAGAAAGCACTGCGTAAAGGTAGCTCATGTCATCTAATTTAATTTAAGTGCTTGTCTCCGACCTTGTATTGAAACTTCTAGGTTTTTGGAATTTTCTTAGTGATCTCTGATCTAAATTTATTATCACACCGGATAAAAGTTCTTGGTTTTAAGATGAATTCATTGGATTACTCATCTGCACTTACTTGTGTGTAAAATTTCAGCTCCCTAGCGCTCGAATTCTACCCATTAAATTTTATGGGCGTTATTCTGCCCACTATTTTAAACTCAAGGTTTTTCGTAGTAAGCTGTTGATACGAAATACGTAAATAATAGATTTAATTCTGCTAACATTTTAATATTTAATGGGCGGCATCACGCCTACTTTTAACGATTGCAGCTTAAAGCCTTGCATACGTGCAACGTGTATGCAATGTTTTGCTAAAGTGGCTTGAGTTAAAAGGTGTATATATAGTTTGACTGGTCCACACTGGTAAAACTTTTTGGGTTTTCCAATTTTTCTAGTTGGATTTTCTACTTGTGTGTCAAATTTCAGATAATTGGCTCAACTTTTAATTTTTATGGGCGTAGCCCTACCCCTTTGGCTAAAATGTCCGGGTTTTCAGATTTTTTTAGTTGGTTTCTCACCAAGACCTACTTGTGTATTAATTTTCAGATCATTAGCGCAACTTTTGATTTTTAATTTTTATGGACGTAACCCCGCCAACTTTTTCAAATTCAAGACTTTCTTCGGGCAGTGCTTATTATTCGTGTTAAGTTTCGATGGAAACGGATAATAATACCGACATAAACAGTATATTGAAATATGCTGAACCGTAGACATGATATATGAGGTTTAAATTGTATGGGTCAAAGCCCACTTTTTTAACGGTAAATTTATAGCCTTGCATTATCGCAGTATGTATGCCAAATTTCAATAGAATCGCTTCCGTTAAGCGCTTTAAATTTGCTTTTTTAATTCTGACCTCTATGGGTGTAGCCTTTTTCCCTGGCTAAAATTTCCGAGGTTTCAGTTTTTTTTAGTTAATTGCTCATCTAGACCTAGTTCTGTATCAAGCTTCAGTTCACTAGCACAAATTTTAATTTTTATGGGCGTAGCCCCATCCTCGTGGCTAAAATTTCCGGGATTTAATTTTTATGTAGTTAATTGCTTAACTAGATCTGCCTGTGTACCAAATCTCAGTTCTCTAGCTATTGCGGAAGTGCTTCATAAATTTGATGAGTGTGTCATTTTTCAGTGAGTATGTCTTAAAATATGCACTTTTTGCACCTTCATATCTCAGGAAGCTTTTACATGAATTAATTCCAATTATGGTTTAAATTTTATAATTTTACGATTGCCGGGAACAATGTTATGAGGGGGTAGAACACGACGAATGGCTTCGTGTAAATATACACACTGCGTGCATTGGCCGGAACTGGGCCTGCCGCACTACCGTGCGCCTAGACTCTTCAAGTATTTTTTCCCAATATGATGATCCGGGGCCAATGTGCTCCATAAGGATCAATGTAAAATTGCACATCATGCGAGGTGTGACCGTAGTCCTATTTTTCTTCATGCTATTTTATGTGTGTATCAAAGTGCAAGGCAAAAGTGCACTACATGCTAGGTGTGGCCGTTGTGTTATTTTCCGTCACCACGATTATTTTTAATAGAAGATAATTTGAAATTAAAATTTTGTTGAGGGGAATTTTTTAAATATTTCGTATCTTTATTTAATTTTTTCTATTTTGTTCACTTACAAGTGATACATTGCTATTGGTTATTGTGTTTGTGTGCGTTAGGAAATTGTATTATATTACGATGAAAATTTTGTTGGGGGGAATTTTTTAAATATTTCGTATCTGTATTTTCATATTATGTATGTATGTGTTATGTATGTATTTGTGTGTGTGGCTTGTGTTTTCATTGAATAATTTTCTATCTGTGTTTTTATATCACATATCTTGTTGTTGTCTCTTTTTATTACAAATGTGTGTGTTAGTAGAACTGTATATAAATTATCTAGCAGCATGTTTGAAACAGTTCAGTCTATTTTTATTACACATATTTTATAGCCTTTTCCTAGACAAAGGATCAGTAAATCAAAAAAGGATAAAAGAAAACAAACGTGCATTTGCAGCTCGCAAATGTATGTCATATAAGGCGAAATCTTAACATATGTTCACATATGTGTTATATTTAGCACACTTGGTATGTAAATCCTTTCTTATTGCACATTTTGGATTCGAATTTTTATTTTTATTTTGTTTAAAATGAAATTTTATGATCGTCTGTCTTCTGTGTCCATTTGGCTATTTTTATTACATACATTTTATAACTTTATCAAGAAAAACGAACAACAATTTTAGAAAAGGATTTTCCGCACATAAATTTTTTTTAAAATACGATTCATAGGATTTTTCTTTTAAAAATCCTATACAGTTTTGTTTCTTCAATAAGTTATCAGTAGTATTAAAAATATCAGTCAATTGAAATGAATGCAGCATTTTTCGACATGGATGATGAGGAGACAATGCTTCTCGCACCTCTTCCAAACCAACAAATGGAAAGAGAACAAAAAGTAGAGCATGAAGAGGAGGTAGAACTCGAAGAAGACGAAGAGGAAGAAGAAGCCGAAGAAGAAGAAACCGAAGAAGAACAAGAAGTAGAGCATGAAGACGAAGAGGAAGCCGAAGAAGAAACCGAAGAAGAAGGAGAAGCCGAAGAAGCTGAGGAAGAAGAAGACAACGACGAATTCATTTCATTACTTAAAAGTAATGAAAAAAATCAAGACGATTGACCAGGAAAATAATAATTATAACGAAGAAAATAAAGGATTTAAAAAAAAAATAAAAGCGTTGAAAAAACAAAAAAAAACATAATTAACAAAATAAAAAACAAAAAAAAAAGAAAAAAAAAATAAATAAAAATAATAAAATATTGTACGAGCAGCATCATTCTTGCCCAATATGTCTTATATCAAATATATTATATATATCAAATATATATATAGTTGTTGTTCAAGATGTTTTAAACACTACAATTCAAATAAATGCTCTGTGTGCAGGGCATATTTCTATTATATTAATACAGTAGACAAAAAGGGTGAATTGTACGTAATACGTACAAAGCCTATGACAACAATTTACATGCACATATGTTAACATCCTGAATATAGTAATCCTTTGTTATTATATCAGAATCATATTTATTTATTTATCATTTCTATACATTCTTAATTCGTTTATCATTCCCAGGAATAATTTCTTGTGGTCCTTATCAATATGACAACTATAACCATCTAATAGTTCCTGCAATTCAGCTGATGAAACCATTTTAGATAAA
Source organism: Nowickia ferox (assembly GCA_936439885.1). Classification (NCBI taxonomy): domain Eukaryota; kingdom Metazoa; phylum Arthropoda; class Insecta; order Diptera; family Tachinidae; genus Nowickia; species Nowickia ferox. The sequence goes on along the minus strand of OW387023.1, from coordinate 71,274,451 downwards.
AGACAATGTAGCTCGCAAAAGGATGATTAAGTAACTAATTGAAATTTGTCAGTAAAGTATTATTTATTATTGAAAAATGTTAAATGAGCAAAAGTTTTCAGATGTTTTCAATGTTCTCTTTATTATGGGATATATGTAAATATATATATATCTATATATATATATATTTACGTAAATAATAATTACTTAATATATACGTAAATGTATGTTGTAACAATGTAAGAGTATAATAATAAAATAAAATTTTTAGATATTTTCTTGATAAAGTAAACATGCATTTCTTAAAGCACAAACTCGAAAATTGTGATAGCTATAGTAAAAATGTTCCGGATATTTAAGTTGTATTTGCTTAAAGTTACTACAGCCAATATCTTCGATGTTGAAAACTCTGACTTGAAGTAATTTCTCAAAAAATGTCTTCTTTTCCACACCCTTAACATAGATTGAAGAATATTTTAAATTGGATTTTAAAAATTTTACAACACTCTTAAATGATATTGATCCGTCATTCCAATTCAGATGATGAAAGTTCCTTGTAAGCCAATTCGCTTCTTTTTGTTTTGCTATTGATAATCTTTTGAAATTAAACGCTGGCTTAATAATAAATTTATGTGCTCCTTATTGTTAAAAACAATTGCTATTTCTTTTGCAATGAAGATGTTTGAATTAGATTTAAATCCTTGAATATCGATGAAAACTTTATCCCCAATCATGTTATTATTATTATTTTTAATTTTTTTATTTTTATTTTTTGTATATTTAAATTATTTTACGAACTTGATCTCTTAGGGGTATGTATTCTATTATGCGGTCGTGGATGAGAATGCAATAAGCTGATGTATCGGTAGGAATGTTGGAGTCCGTTTCAATTTAAATTTTTATATCAACTGGACCGTTAGAGAGCGATTCGTTTTGGTGACTGACATCAACTACCACTATCGGCACACTATCTTTGAATTCTTGAGCAGTTAGAAGCGGTTGTGATTCTCTCATGTAGTAGCTTTGTTGAAACCATAGATACATATCATATAGAATGGCATAGCGATCATTTTTAAATTTTATATTTAGATCATCATATGGGTATGATTCGGAATTTAAATGCACTTTTAAATTGTTTAGATTACAGTGAACAAATTTATTTTCTTGTTGAAAAGCAATCAATACAAAACGGGGTCATTCTCTATTTGCAGCCAATTTAACATTCCATATATGACTCGTTCCTGTATTTAGTTGAGGGTTAATGTGACAGTCCCAACTGCGAAATGCCATCGGTATAGAAGTACCATTGTTAATAATTTGTTCAGATCAGATAACTGTACATGTGGAATTCTCAATGATATGTTTGAGATACTAACTTTTGGTTTGTCAGTACCAACACTTGAGTACACGAGTTTTTCATCGTTCTTACTACGTAAGAGAATCAATTCATGTTTACCGCTGAATATAATTTTATTATAGTCTTCAGCAAAACCCAAAAATAGTTTCAGTGGTACATAGAAATTAAAGTGTCCATTTAAAGTATTCAAATCATCGAGTTTGTTCCATCCAGCATTATACATGCCAACACTTTCCGTTGGTGATAAAGAAACATAATTTTTTATGGTACTTGCAATCGTTAAATATCTATGCCATTAAGTTCATATCGAATTTCGTCAAAGAGATGTGCCACAAAGTTATTTTTTAATTTTAGATTTAAAAAAGAAGATATTTTGCTGTTATTATCATCTACAACACTTCCCTCAACATATATGTAGCTTTCACTGGGTAACACATACAAGTCTTGATTTTGTATTGAAATTCGAATCTCATCATTATTATTGAAAGATTGTAGGTAGGGTGATAGTCCTTTTTAATTATACTCTCGTCTGATTGAGGTTTTTGTAGGACATCTAAAATGTAACTCATTTCTTTGCCAACTTTAATTTGAGAGACTTAAAAAATTTTTTATTTCCTTGTGACAAATGTTTTTTGTGTAATAATCTCTTTACTTGTGGACTCGTTCGTAAAAGTGTTTTATAAGTGTACCCAATTTTGTTCTTAGATTGCTTGACGTTGTATATTATAATTATTTGCTAGATCTCAAATGTATTCGTATTGTAATTTCCTCTCCTCGGAAATTAATTAAATCACCGTTGTGATCAACTACGCATAGAGTTAGAGAACTTATCTCTCGGCAAATAACTGGCAAATAGATAAGATTTCGAGGAATCTCAACAATTTTATACTCTGGCGGAACATTGACCGCAAATTCATGTAATGTGTGTGCTTGTGAATTATTCGCATATGTGTTAACGACTATATTACATTCAACACGCAAGATATTCACGGTGAAAATATTGACTGGAAGATCTGAGTAATGGTCTTGGTTAGGAGCTAGAATTTTCTTATTGAATCCTAAAAGTTTTCCAATTGTGTTGTTCTTGTTAAAATATATAGGATCCTTAGAGCTATTAACTCTAACTTGCATTGTATTGTTAATAGCTTTTATATCAATTTTACTTTCCGGACAATACTGCCTATATTGATCTTTAATATAATCCACTATGTCATTCAATTCATAAGATCCTATTGGTATTGTAATTACATATTCACCAATATGAAATGTATTGTGATAATCATCTACATTAGGAATGCTATTATATGAATGAAAATCAGTTAGAGCACATTCATATTCACCATCCAAACAAATAGGAGGAAAATAATTAGCAGATAACTCAGATGACTTTGAGCTAAGAGTAAGTATTATTGACATTATGCTTGTCTGATTACAAATAAGTGAAATTAAACACAGCACTTTGTATAAAAAAGAATTCATGTATATTTTATTTAACATATTAGATACAAATATAGACTCATATATAAACTTAACTACAATATTTAATTTTTATTAATCCAAGAATTATGTTGATTAGTAAATCCTAACCATTTAACATATGCCTTCTCCCCTTTAGTTTTAAAAACTTTTTCAACTAGATATGTATTTGGATATCTAGTTTTTGAAAGTTCTTCACCATAAAATCCACCTTTAGTTGGATTACCCCGATAGTCTTCTAATATGTATGTAGTCGGATATGTATTTTGAATTCTTTTAATCGTGATAATTTCTGTGGTCCAATTTGGTGTATATCCTTTTTCAAAAACATGCTTATATTTACTTATGCGCACATAATCTCCAACATTGAACTTTGATAATTTGAAGAGTTTTAAACGCTTATATACTGTATTTAATAATTTTTTCTCATTTGTAGCGTTAACTTGAATCGGTGGCATTTTGATTGTACGATGAATTTTTCTATTATATGTGTTAATCAAGTTTTTGTAAATGTCAACCCACTTATAACATCCATTAAGGCTGAACTCTTTCCACATCATTCCTTTTAATGTTCTATTAAATCGTTCTACTATTGATGCTTTCATTCTGCTATATGTTGAATAGTGATTAATATTGTATTTATTCATCAATTTTCCAGTGTTTATTGAAAAACTCTTTACCGTCGTCTGTTTGCAAGTTTTTTGGTATTCGTCCCAATTGAAAAATATTCTCCATAGCCTGGGTTGTTTCCAATGCAGTTTTTCTTTTCAAGGGTATTGCCCAAGCAAATTTTGAAAATGTATTAATTACGGTCAGTAAAAATCGATAATCTCTATTGTATGTGGAATAGTTTCCCATTTCAACTAAATCAGCTTGCCACATATCATCTATTCTTTTCATAATAGCTCTTCGACGTGGAAAATTTTTTCGTGCTTGCTTATGCAGTTCATTTACTAAATTTCTTTTTGAAGTCATTATATAACGTATTTAGAGTTTTACGGGATAAGTTGAGTTCAGTGTGAGAGTTCACTTAAGTACTGTCGGCCATCATATTTCTTACATACCCATAAATTAACTAATTTATCTTTTTAATTTCTTTTTCAATAAATAGTTTCATACTTGAAATTTTTTCCTGAATTTCATTGAGCTTCTGACTTAAACTCATGTTGATTTCATATCGTACTCTTCAATTTGATTTTGCAGAAATTTATTAACAACGTCGTTTTCCTCAAAAGCTTTTGCCACATTTTTAATTCTTTTGTTTTAACGTCAATGTTATTAGTCTTATCCATAACGAAGCCCAGCAGCTGTACCAGTTGTATCATTAAGATAGTGGCCGAACTTATCAATAGACATGATTTATACAGATAAGTATTATTTTATAATATTTGCTTCATATAATTCTTCAATAATTGAGACAATTTCGTTATTGTGATTAGTATGACCTGCAGCTTGTGATGCCATCAATAGCTTAAGGCGATCTACTAACTCATTAGAATCATCCCAGTATATATAGTTGGGTTTGTATGTATTTAGTTTCATCAAACCCTCCCCCTTGTAAGGACTTTTTATTGTATGTAATGGTGATGAAGTTGATGAGTTCTTTTCACTTTCTTTTTTAAACAATTTACTGATAATATGCTTATATTTATATGCTCTCGTTCCTCTGATTTGTCCATCAGGTCTATATTCTCTTTTGTACGCATTTGTGCTAACTAAAATTTTTTTATATATATCTAATTCATATTTATCATAATATTTTGGTATTTTGTGAAACAGTAATGAAAATAAACCTGGTGTAAAAGCCCATATTTGATTTCCAATCACTATTTTATCTTCAGTAAGTTTAATACTACTATTGCCAAACTTTCATTCATTATTAAAATCTTTATGAGGACCATAGAGAGTATCTAATTCATTTCTGCTTTCCAAAAGTGCTAGGTCAGTAGAACTCTTATTATTATCTGAATTGTTTAGAGTTTCCGGTTGAGAGTAAAAATCATCGTTTTCATCATCGTCATCATCAGTATCACCATTATTAACCTTATTGAGTGAGATGTTTTTGTTGCATAACGTTTTTTTCAGCAAGTTTCTTTGGATTACTTGTCTTTAACTTAACTGATTGTTCGTTGAATGGAAAATTTGAATTTTTATAATTTTTCGTTTTAAATTCAGCTCTTTCTGCTTTAATACTTCTTTTATTATTTTTAGAACTGTTCACAAATTCTGTTAAAGGTTCTATTATTGGTTTAAATGTATCTTTGAATTGCTCATGCGTATCTGCTTCATCAACTTTTATACTACGAAATTTTTTCTTTAAAACATTTCTTGTCTTTATTAGCTCTTTAAAACTTTTTCATCCATTTTCAGCTATCAGGTACCAGATCAGCTATCAGATCAGGTATCAGGTACCAGATCAGGTATCAGCTATCACATCAGGTATCAGCTTTCAGATCAGGTATCAGCTATCAGATCAGGTACCAGTGTATCAGCTATCAGATCAGGTATCCGCTATCAGATCAGGTATCAGCTTTCAGATCAGGTATCAACGATCAGATCAGGTATTAACTATCAGATGGGGTACAGTAAATATATTAGGAAATAAGTAGATGTACTATGTTTAAAGCCAAACTAAGTACTAATGTTTTACTTTTATGTAGAGTCATTTATATCGTTATATATATAGTCGAATTGCTTTCTATAGCGACCGTTGTTTAAGTCATTATCTTTGCTTATCATCAAAAATCCATATTTTTCCTTCCAACACTCTCGACAAATTTCATGAAACTTTTCATAACTCATGTCACTGGCAACATGATCACTAAAAACGTGCTTCATGTTTGTCTCATCTTGTTTAAACATTATAATCACATTTGCATTGTCTCTTATTAAATGCTGGGGAACTCTCATATAAGTTTGACATAAGTAAAATGAATCAACATCCCTATGTCGCCCCATGCAAAAATATGCTCGTATATTATTTTGCTTCTCACATGCAACATCATCAAAGATCATAATTGAATTACTTTTAGCTTCGTCAGGAGGAATAACTGTTTCATTATCTGTAAATGTATAATATCTCATCCCCTTAATTGGTGAAATTAATCTCTTCAAGTATTCATATTTTGGTTGATAGAGAAATTTTGAGTATAAATAGATGCTTTCAAACTTGAGTCCATTAGGACTTTCTAGCAAGCTAATCATAACATTAGTCTTTCCACAATTTGATGGTCCAACTATTAGAGCACGAATAGAATTTGGTAAGAGGGAGCTATGTTTTAATTTAGATCTGATGTTCGATGAAGCATCAATATTGCGAATCACAATATTTTTATGTTGTTTTACTAATTGCATTTTTATAACTAATTGCATTTTATAAATGTTACTTTTATTATAGAATAAAAATATAATAAGACGCTTATACATTATAACAAACCGTTTAGTTATAAAAAAACCTATCGTTGGAAAAGGTTTAGTGAATAGAGTAATAAACTCTCTACCTGTTGAACTACATCTACCTGGATACCAGTTTTGTGGACCCGGAACAAAATTGCAAAAACGTTTAGATCGCGGTGACAAAGGAATAAATTTATTAGACGCTGCATGTAAAAATCACGATATTGCATATTCCAAGACAAATGATATAAATAGTAGACATCAAGCTAACAAAATTCTTAAAAATAAGGCTTGGGAACGAGTTATTTCAAAAGATAGCAGTATTGCAGAAAAATTGTTTGCGTATATGGTTGCCAACGTAATGAAAGCCAAAACAAAATTTGGTATGAGATTGAAGAAGAAGGTTGCAAAAAGAAGTGAAGAAAATGGAAAAAAGCTGTTCAGTACATCAATTAAAACTGCAACAAAAATACTGAAGAAGGAAAAACCTCAAGACATTAACTCTGCCATTAAGATTGCACGTAAGGTTATCAACAAGTCGTTAAGGGGGAAGAAATCGCAAGTTGTAATACCACGCGTAATTAACGTTCCAAAAATTGGTGGCTTTTTACCTTTGGTACCTATTCTTACTGCTCTGGGTGCAATTGGTAGTCTTTCTACTGGCGGAGCAGCTATTGCAAAAGCAATAAATGCAGCAAAGAATGCCAAACAACAACTTGATGAAGCAACTAGGCATAATAAAAGAATGGAAGCAGTAGCAATGGGGAAAGTTTTTACCTTAAACCTTATAAGAAAGGATATGGATTAGTTCGTCAAGGAAAACAAAAAACAAATTTTTCGTAAAGCTACCCAATAAACCCCTATCTGATGTTGACATGAGAAGTTTTTCAACAAACATTCCATACTTTAGAGGAGTTTTCATTTTGGATACATTACCAAAACGATCGAGAAAAGGAGAATGTGGAATAATTAATTTAGATTTATCAAAAGGACCGGGAACACATTGGGTCGCATATTATAAAAACAATGAAAATAAGGAATATTTCGACAGTTTTGGAAATTTACAACCACCATTAGAATTAGTTAAATATCTAGGCAAGAATATAAAATATAATTACAATCAATATCAAGATTACGATTCATTTAAATGTGGACATTTATGTCTTCAATTTCTTTACAAAATAAGTGAAAAGAATAAATAAATACAACACAAAAACAATTTTTAATTTTTCTCTTTTATTAATAAAAAAAAGTTGGTAAAAAATATTCTATTTATTTTTTATTTTTTATTTATTTTTCATTCTTCAAATTACATTATATTTTCTATGTTACATTCAAACAAATTTACTATATCATGAGAGTTTGTGAACTCTGTGCTTATATCATCATATTCAATCATGTATTCAGCAATATCATGTAAATCGTTATCTTCCAGTTCTACAATCATTCCCTCATTAATATCATCCTCAGAGTTTGTCAAGTCTGTGCTTATGTCATCATCATGTTCAATCATGTATTCAGCAATATCATGTAAATCTATATCTTCCTGTTTTAATTTATAATGGCCCCAAGCATATGTCTGTAACCCATCATACCTAATGTGTCTTTTGTCATCATTGTGGCTCAAAACAATTTTGTTGGTATTTTTGGTAAAAGTTTGATGTTTGTATGTTCGAAATATATACATGCTGTCATAATAAACATTTCTCGAATATAAACAGTTTCTATAATCCGACAAAGTGACTCTTTCTAAGGCCGTTCTTTTCACACCTTTTGACTTTTTTATTTCAATAATTGCCTCATTTATAAAGGCATACATCTTAGCTCTTAGTCCCACAAACTCCTTCATTATTACTCTATTATTCTCATCCTTCATCATTCCTAATATTTTTTTGTTTACCAAAGGTAAACCATATATGTTATTAGGTGAAGAACCAGACGTATCAAACCTTTCATGGAGATCCTTGGCATATTCCTTGTAAAAATCATTTGTTCTAATAGTGTAAATGAAGGAGTCAGTGTCCATGTAGTTTAGATGTAGGTCAGTTTTGAACTTGGGCTTCATGTAACCATAGTGGAGGTAGTACATCTTCCCCTTTGATAATTCCAGCACACAAAAACCTAAGTACATCGGCTTGTTACACTTTATTTTCAGCTTCTGTAGTTCAACTGCATACATATCATCACCAAAACGGGACAAGCTATGGAAGTTAAGTTGAGCAATCAGAGCTCGAGCTTCCTGATGATTTCTTCTATCTGATTCCCACTTTGTCACAATATAAACATCCTTCCTTAATTCCACATTTTCCATCGTCTTCCCGTAAACGGCGTTATTTAATAGTTTGAAAAAATCTTTTTCAAAATCATTAGTTGCCTTTGTTCGATGAAAAGTGTTTAAGTCTATGTAAGTTTTCAGCCATGGAGCTTGCTGAATCTTTATTACCCTATGTATCTTTTTTAAAACTAAACTATTAGCAATACATTGCTTTAGTACTGTGTAGTGAATAGAATACTTCGTTTTGTTTGCTAAATCAGCAATTAACTTTTCCTTTTTTATAGGAAAAATAGTTTTGTTTTCTGCACAAAAGGGTAAATCATTGTGAAGATCATGCAAATAGTCTGCATAATCTAAGTCCACTTCTAATATATATCCTTCACTAGACTCATCATCAATAGAATTGATATTTAATGAAATAATTTCATCGTTGCTAAGCCACGCAAAATCTGACATTGTGACATTGCCCATCCATAAAGATTATTTGCATCTAAGTACATAAGATAATCTGATGGTTTTGAGCTGTCATAATCAGACATATATTTATTATTAGCCTTAGTGTGTTTCAATGAACATTGGACCAGCCCACCTCTTATGCTTTTTTTGATCATATTATACATATCAATATCCGTTATTAGCTCTAAACGAATTTTAGTTGTTTTGAGCATAGCATCCCATGACAAGCCTGGAGCAGTGTAATAGTGGCATGGGTCTAACTCATATATAATTTTACAGATTTTTCTAAAGTTTTCAAAAATATCTGCCAACATAAGAGTGTCACTTTTAACATAGAGTTCTGTATAGTCAAGAAGGTTGTTGCAGTTAAATGTTTGCCAAACATTTTGAGCATGCTTATAGTCTTCAATGCTACACTCCATATTTGTCAAAATATTTTTGAAATCTTCTCGAGCTGGAAGGCTTTTTTCATTAAGCTTTGTATAAGAGTCTATATAAGAATATGGAAATGCTCCTTTCCTTCTAACAAGTTTAAATTGATCGTCATCAGGATAGTACTTTTTAATTATTTCAAACATTTCTGGTTGAAGGTTAGAAGATAGTGTGTCTAGACTCGCTGCCATAAACCTATATGAATCTACAAATCTTACTTTAAAACTATTATTTCCAACCGGAACAGTTTTGGTAATAGAAATATATTTTTCCTTATTAGTTGGAATAATGTCAATGTTACCCTCAACGATAAATTGTGAAAGAAAACCGGAATGAATTTATTTATTTGGTAATTTAAGTTGCAGTGTGTGTTTATGGCAGCTCGATAACGACCCGTCAAATGACAATGATCTCGAACTCTGTCACTACCTAAAATTTTTCCGCAAACTTTGCAATTTTCCGCATTAAGGAAATTTTATTTTTCTTCGTCGGTCATTGCAGTCAGTGGAATAATTCTATAAAATTCTGTAAAAAGTTTTGAGTAGTTATCGTTATAAGAACATTTGATATAGTAACTAAATGAACAAGGAATATGTTTTTGCTCATTTACTTTTAGTGATAAGGTACTAATTCTTATATCTACTTTTTCTAATATACATTCAAAGTCTGCGTAGACAACGAATGGCACATCTAAATAATTTGAAAAATTCTTAAATTCTAAGTACCTTTCATAGTACCCAGGCATAGTTGTAATCAGCTGGGAGCAACCGTCTTTATGATACAGCGCTATTTTAGTATCATAAGAAAATCCCAGACAAGTTCTGCAGAAGTTGAGGGCTCCATTGTGTCTAGTCAATGACGTCCTTAAAAATCTGTTAATAAAATCAAAGTAAGAAATAAGTTATACTAATAATAATAATAATAATAATAATAATAATAATAATAATAATAAATAATAATAATAATAATAATAATAATAATAATAATAATAATAATAATAATAATAAAATAATAATAATAATATAATAATAATAATATAATAATAATAATAAATAATAATAATAATAATCAATATTAATAATAATAATAATAATAAATATAATAATAATAATAATAATAATAATAATAATAATAATATTAATAATAATAATAAGAATAATAATAATAATAATAATAATAATAATAATAATAATATATAATAATAATAATAATAATAATAATAATAATAATAATAATAATAATAATATAATAATAATAATAATAATAATAATAATAATAATAATAATAATAATAATAAATAATAATAATAATAATAATAATAATAATAATAATAATAATAATATAATAATAATAATAATTAATAATAATAAATAATAATAATAATAATAATAATAATAATAATAATAATAATAATAATAATAATAATAATAATAATAATAATAATAATAATAATAATAATAATAATAATAATAATTAATAAATAATAATAATAATAATAATAATAATAATAATAATAATAATAATAATATTAATAATAATAATAATAATAATAATAATAATAATAATAATAATATAATAATAATAATAATAATAATAATAATAATAATAATAATAATAATAATAATAATAATAATAATAATAATAATAATAATAATAATAATAATAATAATTAATAAT